>BSBK01005366.1:607500-820000 GCA_027943335.1 Chamaecyparis obtusa | reverse complement strand
GTAGTATCTCCATCTACTTCTTCTGCTACATATTCCATCTCAATGCCAGGGAAAAAGCTTCCCTACGATGTGTTTATCAACCATCGTGGCCTCGATGTCAAACACACCCTCGCAGCCGCTCTCTATAATACCCTCTCTCTCATGGGATTGAGGGTTTTTCTTGATAAAGAAGAGCTTCAACTGGGGGATTATTTGCCCAAAGAAATTCAACAAGCAATGCAAAGTGCTTCGCTCCATATAGCCATATTTTCACAGAATTATGCAAAATCCCCCTGGTATTTGGCTGAGCTTTCCAATATGCTCAGAACTGTTAGCCCAATTATTCCTATTTTCTACCATCTTCAGCCTGGTGACATCCGACATAAACAAGGAGTGTATGCTGATAAGTTCTCCCAACACAAAAAGAAGGGTAGATACAGCTCAGAAAAGATCCAGGAGTGGAAGAATGCGGTGAACAAAGTTTCGTATAATGTCGGCGAGATCATTAGTAAAGAGGAGTGAGTACTAAATAATTTGTCTTCAGCACATATATTTTGATTTTCCTTCATCTTCTGCGTTCGATGTTTTTCCTTTTTCCTTATTTTTCTGTAAATGATTTTTTGCCCTGTTTCCTTTTGCTGACATGTTCAGTGACTATGGGAGGGCGGTCAAGAATATTGTTAATCGTGTTTTGAAAGCAGGAAAAAATGTGCCATTTGTGGTTGCCAAACATCCAGTTGGTCCAGATGAAATTGTCACAGACTTTGAAAGAACATCACTTGAGTCTGCAGAAAGCCATAAGACTCTGCAAATCGTGGGAATCTGGGGCATGGGAGGCTCCGGCAAAACCACTCTTGCTAAGCACTTCTATAACAAGAAATACACAAGCATGGAAAAGTTCAGTTTTTTGTTCGATATTAGAGATGCTAATTCTAAAAGTGCATTAAATAAGAAACAGCAAAAACTCTTGGAAGACCTTGGTCTTCAAGGTGTATCAGTTGATAATATAGAAGAAGGGAAGGGTATTGTTGCTTCTCGTTTGAGATCTGTTCGGGTGCTCATTGTTCTAGATGATGTGGATAGTGTAGATCAATTGGATGCTTTAGTACCTGAGAAAAATAGTCTTGGATGGGGTAGTTTGATTGTAGTCACTACTAGAAAACTTGAAGTACTTCAATGTTGGGGCATCTCATCCATTTACAAAATGAAAGCACTAGATCCACTTCATGCCAAGCAGCTTTTTTGTTGGCATGCTTTCTTGAAACCAGGTCCAGTTGATGGGTTTGAGAAGCTTGTTGAAGAATTCATGAGTGTTCCTAATGGCTTACCACTATCTCTAAAAGTATTTGGAGGACAGCTATATGGCAAATCTAACAAAGATTATTGGGAGAATCAGTTACAAAAGATAGTTAGGATATTACTTGATGATATCATAATTAGGCTAAAAGTAAGTTATGATGCCCTAGATTATGAAGAGAAGGAAGCATTTTTGGATGCGGCTTGTTTCTTCATTGGAGAGAAGAAGACTTCAACCACTGCAGCTTGGGATGGATCAACCGGAAGTGGTCTGTGCTGTTGGGAAGGTCTGTTGAATAAGTGCCTTGTTGAAATTGATGATGGTGATTGCATAAGAATGCATGACCACTTATGAGATTTGGGAAGGAAAATTGCAAATCATCAATCACCTTACAGTCTTTGGTCTCCTCAACAGATTATTAATATTGACAATGAAATGCAGGTAATATTAATACTTATCTTTGCCTACCTGTATATATTTTATTCCTGTTTCCATAAAGTTTAATGTTTCCATAATTTTCTGATTTATTTTTACCTGTATTTAAAAGGGAATTGCCATTCGAGCCATAATGGTTAGAAGAGCTGAATCAACAAGTGAGGTTGAACAGATTCCTCTATGTTGCGAAGGTGGAGAGCTCATAGTTAACACAAGCAGGGGATTGCGTAGCCTGAAACCCTCTTTGCTTGGTTTAAAAATTCTTCAAGTTAGAGGAAATTATTACAATCAAGTGATTGGTGATCTATCAAGAGAGCTAGTATGGCTTCACTGGTTTGACATTGAGTAGAGAAACCTTAGGTCATTAAATTCATTGAAAAATTTAAGGGTTTTAGAACTCTACGGAGAGATGGATGGAGAAATCCACTTAGAAGAACTATGGGAGACCGAGAGCAATGCAAGTATCTTATAAAGCTTTGCTTCAATATTTTTAATATTGTTCATTTCTAGTCGATCTCATTGAGAATTTGTTGCAGGCTCCTGTGCAGTTAAGAGAATTGTTAATTTGTAACTGCTCGGAATTCCAAAGATTTCCAAAGTCAATAGGATGTCTCAGACATTTGAAAAAGCTAGTCGTGAGTGGTGGGAGCAAGGTGAGGTGTCTACCGGATGAATTTTGTCTTCTTCAATCACTGGAGAACCTTGAGTTAGATCGGTATCGAGAGCTATCATCAATTCCTATCAGTTTTGGTGGTTTGAGAAATCTGAGGCACCTTGACTTGTCCGATTGCGTGGAATTGAGGAAGTTGCCAGTCTCTTTCAAGGAGCTCAGGCTCCTGCAATACCTCAACTTAAACAGATGCTCTAACCTCACTTTAGAGTCAGACATTCTAAAAAAAAAATGACACAACTAGAGTATTTGAGATTCTCTGGTTGTAGACAATTGAAAGAGTTGCCTCGTCACATCACAAATCAGGTCTCCTTGACAAAGCTGTATTTAAGTGAATTAGAAATGTTAAGGGAGATACCAGTGAACATCGGCCAACTCAGCAAGTTGCAGGAGATGAGCATCGGAAGTCAGTTGTTGGAAAGTGATGAAGGGTGCTCCCCTTAATACCACAAACACATAACAGAAATAGAGAAACAACAACAATATGCAAGAACAGAAAATTGGCTTCTTATTATCTCCACAAATGTGGAATTACAAACTTTCAGAATTACAATATGCAAAGCCACATGGGCATTCCCTTACAATATTCTGTAGGACAAAGCCTCGAATCAATACCCAGATCTACTACCCAGAACTATTCTCAACTGCCTAAGACAATAATACAACCTTCCTTATATAGGCAATTTTTCCACCGCCTGGGAAGGTTCCAGAATTTTTAACCAATAAGGCCGACCTAACTTAGAATTATTTTATTTTACATTTTATTACATCATAGTCGGCTCAAGATAACCTTTGAAACCCGAACAGAAATTTTGAAGAAAATTATTTTTCGCCATTTCAGGTGGCCCAACTTCCGAAGACCATAAGTCATCACCAGTTGACCCGCTCGGCTACTATAACCCCATTTCGGAAATGCCACGAAGCGCTCTACAGGCCTGACCCGCGCAAGCGCCCGTCACCCAAATTTTTGACCTCATCCGGGGCCTCTAAAGCCTTCAAAACTGAGTTCAAAGTCTCTGTACCCTGCTGCCAATACCGAAAATCTTCAATATCTTCCAATATACACTTGATCTGGCAATGAAACTTTACTGGCAGACTTATATGACCAAAATGAACCTCAAGAAAGAAATCAGATCATTCTGAGCACATACGAAAATTACCAAAAATAGTAACTTTCCATAAATAGTAGCTCTGCACAAAATAGCCCTTTATTGAATAAAAACATAAATATTTTTGGGTGATGCAAGATTGCTCTTACACCCAGGATGCTCCTGCATCAGACACCCGGGGTAATTTGAGAAGTGACCCTGTCACGACTCAGGGGTGCAGAGGAAAACCAAGACGGTTAACCTCCTCCTTTGTTAGCCATGATGAATCTTCAACAGGTCGTCCTTTCCATTTGACCAAATATTCTTCATATGTCCTATTCCTTGTGCTTCTGCCAACACGACTGTCCAGTATGTCTTCAATCTCCTTGATATCTGAACTGGTTGCTGGAATATTCCACTGTGCTGCTGCAACCTCATCTTCAACACCTCCTTCATGATACTCTGTCAAATCTGAAATGTTAAACACTGGTGAAATATTCAGCCCAGTAGGCAATTCTACCTCATATGCATTTCCCGAATCATGCTTCTTCAGTATCTTACATGGTCCAAACTTTTTCATTTTCAATTTGTTATATGTACCAACCGGAAACCGCTCCTTCCGCAAATGAACCATGACTTCATCTCCAACCTGAAATTCCTTATGCCTCCTTTTCTCATCTGCCTTAGCCTTATACTGTGCGTTCATCTTGTTAATATGTTTCCTCACCTCCTCATGGATGTTCTTCAAGTGTTCTGCAAAATCTTCAGCTTCAGCACTACTTATTTCTCCTTTATCTATCTTTCTCAATTCAGATGCATTTCTTGGACTACTTCCATATACAATTTGGAATGGTGATTTACCAGTGCTCCTATTGACAGAATTATTGTATGCAAATTCTGCCTGTGGTAAAATCAAATCCCATCCTGTTGGCTTATCTCCAACCAAACATCTCAGCAAATTTCCCAAACTCCTATTCACCACCTCTGTCTGTCCATCAGTCTGGGGATGATGTGATGAACTGAACTTCAAATCTGTCTTCAACTTCTTCCACAATGTATGCCAGAAATATCCAACAAACTTAGTGTCCCGATCTGAAACTATGGTCTTTGGCAAACCATGAAGTCTCACTACTTCTCTGAAAAACAATTCTGCTACATGAACAGCATCATTAGTCTTCTTGCAGGGAATGAAATGTGCCATCTTTGAAAATCTGTCAACCACTACAAAAATTGAATCATGTCCCCGCTGAGTCCTCGGTAAACCAAGAACAAAGTCCATGCTGATATCCTCCCAAGGCTTCTCTGGTACGGGTAATGGCTGATACAACCCTGTATTCTGCTTCACTCCTTTCGCCATCTGACATACTCGGCAACTCTGTACAAACTTCTTCACATCTTGCTGCAACTGTGGCCAATAATAATTCTCACTAACCAAACCAAGGGTTTTATCACGACCAAAATATCCAGCCAATCCTCCGCTATGCTTCTCCTTGATGAGATTCTCCCTCATAGAACTTCGTGGAATGCACAACTGACTCCCTCTGAATAGCATATCATCCTAGATGATGAAATCCAACCATTTCGTCCTGTCTAGAGTAACAGGTTTTGTACAAGCTTTCCAAGCTTCACCAAAATCAGGATCCTCTGGATACAAATTCTTGAGTTCTTTGAACCCAACCACTTCAATCTGCATTTCTGTCATCAATAGTTGCCTTCTGCTAAGAGCATCCGCAACTCTATTAGACTTTCCACTCCTGTGTTTCAAAACAAATGTATAACTCTGCAAAAACTCAACCCATTTCAAATGCCTCTGATTCAACTTTCCTTGACTATTCAAATATTGCAAAGCTTGATGATCAGTATACAAAACAAACTCCTTAGGAAGTAGATAATGTCTCCACTTCTTTAATGCCTGAACTATAGCATAAAATTCCTAATCATAAACAGAATATTTCCTCTTGGCATCATTTAACTTCTCACTGAAATAAGCAACAGGTTTACCTTCTTGGCTCATAATAGCTCCTATTGCAGTACCACTAGCATCACAATCTACTTGAAACACCTTATTAAAATCTGGAAGTGCTAAAACTGGTTGTTCTGTAACTTTTTGTTTCAACAATTGAAAACTCTTTTCTGCCCCATTAGTCCACTTAAACTCTTTTCTATCCCCTCTCATTGTTTCAGTCAAGGGTCCATAAATACTGCTAAATTTTTTGATAAACTTTCTGTAAAAGCTAGCTAAACCATGAAAAGATCTTACCTCAGTAGAACTTCTTGGAGTAGGCCATTCAAGGATAGCCTGTACCTTCTCTGGGTCCATTTTTAGACCTTCTGCTGAAACTACAAATCCCAAATACACTAACTCTTTCTTCACAAAACTGCACTTCTTCAAATTAATCAACAATTTCTCTTCTCTCAACTTCTCAAATACCATACGAATAAGCATCATATGCTCATCCAATGTCTTACTAAAGATCAAAATATCATCTAGGTAAACAATGACAAACTTACCCAAAAATTCTTTCAGAACCTCGTTCATGAGCCGCATGAAAGTGCTCGGTGCATTGGTTAGCCCAAAAGGCATGACTAACCACTCATACAGTCCTTCCTTTGTCTTGAAGGCAGTCTTCCATTCATCTCCCTCCCTGATCCGAATCTGATGATATCCACTTGTCAGATCTATCTTTGAAAAATACACAGCTCCACTCAAACAGTCCATAATATCATCCATTCGTGGCAATGGAAACCTGTACTTGATTGTGATCTTGTTTATTGCCCTAGAATCTGTACACATCCTCCATTCTCCATTCTTCTTTGGTGCTAATACCGCAGGTACAGCACAGGGACTCAGACTCTCTCGAATCAACCCCTTCTGCAATAACTCATGTACTTGTCTGTTCAACTCTTCACTTTCTGCTGGTGTCATTCTATGTGCTGCCTTGTTTGGCAAACTGGCTCCTGGAATCAAATCCATCTGATGACTGATCTTCCTTACCGGTGGTAATCCATCAGGTACATTATCAGATACAATATCCTGAAACTCATTCAACAAATCTGCAACCTCTACAGGTACATCCTCTACTTCTTCTTTACCAACTTTTGGAATTAAAGAAAAACACACATGCTCATGCCTCATACCATCTAGGAATTTTCTTCCATCAACAAATGTTATTCTTGCATTACCACATACCTTTTCTTTAGTCTCCTTCAATGGTTTTAGCTTATGCCGCACGCCATCTTTTATCAGGGAATAGGTATTCGCACGACCATCATGTACAGCACATCTGTCAAACTACCACGGTCTACCCAATAACATATGACATGCATCCATAGAGATGATATCACATAGTACCTCATCTTGGTACCCGCCGATCTTGAACTTTACCAGGCACTGTTCACTGACCATGACCTTGTGGTCATCCTGCACCCAGGCAATCCGATATGGATGTGGGTGTTTCTGTCTCTTGAGCTTCAACTTTATCACCATCTCTTCTGACACCAAATTGTCAGTGCTTCCACTATCAATAATCACATCACAACATTTACCTTCACACTTGCACCTGGTGCGAAACAAGCTCCTCCTTTGCTCAGGTTCATTCTCACCACTCAACAGGACTCTTCTGTTAATCAATGTTTCTCCTCTTTCAGCATCTTCAGAATTTGATGATCTGGCATCTTCATCTACATGTGCAACTCTGGCCTGGCCTTCATTTCTCCTGTCTGTCCTGCCTTGGCGCTGAGGACATTTAAATGCCCTATGACCTTCTTCTCCACAGTGAAAACATGTTCCACGGAAGCCACCTCTTCCAGATCCTTGTCCTCTTCCTCTTCCTCTCTGATCTCTATTATTCTGATCCTGGAAGCGATTGGAATTATTTCCTCGCTGATTCTGACTGCTACTGGCCTCATCCTTCTTTTTCGGATCTTCATTTCGGCCACCATATGATCGTCCACCAGATCGTCCACCGCGACCTCTTCCGTTTTGTCTGTTCTCAAACTTCTTGTTCAGCTTTTCCTCTACTTTTAGGGCAAACTGGTATGCCTCTTCAATACTGCTCATTCGAACCAGATTCAGCTCCTCCTGAATGCTTGGCCTTAACCCATTAAGGTATCGGGCAACTTTCTCCTTATCAGCTTCTGCATGGCCTGTTCTGATGAGAAGTCGATAGAACTCCTCTGTATACTCCTGGACAGATCTTCCTGCTTGCTTCAAACTCTGCATTTTCTTCAGTAGGTCAAGCTCATAATCAACAGGAATGAACTGTCGCTTCAATTTATCCACCATCCGATCCCATCTCGTGATTTTCTCCTTTCCCCTTCTATTTCGCTCCAACTGAATCTCTTGCCACCATATCTTCGCATGACCTTTCAATCTGGCCTTCGCAAATTTGACCCTATCAGGATCTTCAACATCTTCATACTCAAAATATTCCTCACATTCATTGATCCAGTCGATCAATTCCTCTGGGTTAAGATTTCCAAAAAATGCAGGAACCTCAATCTTAGGTCTTTTCCCAATTTTGGAAATCGCCCGAAAAAGTCTTTCTTCCTCCTGGTTCACAATTTCAACTTCTCCTCCTTGATATTCTTCTTCGGCTTCATCCTCACTTTCGTCTCTGACATTAAGATTCATTCCTCTACGAATCTCTTCTTGCAATGCTCGCACTTGTCTCTGCAACTCTCTAACCTCAGGTGTCACGACACCAGGTCTTCCACCACATTCTCTTCGTGGAGGCATTTTCGCGATGCGCACTGAAACCCTAACCACGGTCCTGGTACAAACTGCCTCACAGTCGGTGATCTGTTTACACACTCAAGAAAACCTGCTCTGATACCACTTGATGAAGGGTGCTCCCCTTAATACCACAAACACATAATAGAAATAGAGAAACAACAACAATATGCAAGAACAGAAAATTGGCTTCTTATTATCTCCACAAATGTGGAATTACAAACTTTCAGAATTACAATATGCAAAGCCACATGGGCATTCCCTTAGAATATTCTGTAGGACAAAGCCTTGAATCAATACCCAGATCTACTACCCAGAACTATTCTCAACTGCCTAAGACAATAATATAGCCTTCTTTATATAGGCAATTTTTCCACCGCCTGGGAAGGTTCCAGAATTTTTAGCCAATAAGGCCGACCAAACTTAGAATTATTTTATTTTACATTTTATTACATCATAGTCGGCTCAAGATAACCTTTGAAACCCGAACAGAAATTTTGAAGAAAATTATTTTTCGCCATTTCAGGTGGCCCAACTTCCGAAGACCATAAGTCATCACCAGTTGACCCGCTCGGCTACTATAACCCCATTTCGGAAATGCCACGAAGCGCTCTACAGGCTTGACCCACGCAAGCGTCCGTCACCCAAATTTTTGACCTCATCCGGGGCCTCTAAAGCCTTCAAAACTGAGTTCAAAGTCTCTGTACCCTGCTGCCAATACCGAAAATCTTCAATATCTTCCAATATACATTTGATCTGGCAATGAAACTTTACTGGCAGACTTATATGACCAAAATGAACCTCCAAGAAAGAAATCAGATCATTCTGAGCACATACGAAAATTACCAAAAAATAGTAACTTTCCATAAATAGTAGCTCTGCACAAAATAGCCCTTTATTGAATAAAAACATAAATATTTTTGGGTGATGCAAGATTGCTCTTACACCCAGGATGCTCCTGCATCAGAAAGCCTGCCAACATCTATTGGAGATTTGTCTTCGTTGACTTACCTGTACATTAATAACTGTCACAAACTGGAATTTCTACCCGACTCTCTGGGCTATCTTAATCTCTTAGAGGAGTTAGATATAGAAAATTCAGGAGTGAAATCCATTCCAAAATCGGTTGGACAACTAATTAATCTCCAAAAACTAAAAATATCAAATTGCTCAATCAGTGAATTGGATCTTGTAACTTCTTCGTTGCACAACCTTAAGAGTATATATCTACAAGCAACCAAAGTGTGCAAAATTTCAACCTCTGAAGACTGTTGTCCAGGCCTTGAATCTCTCTACCTTCTATGGAATAGCCATCTAACAGAGATAGATGTCCTACCAACTATACTAAGACGATATATTTGGTAGGGTGTAAAATAGTGAGGAACATAAGGGCTATTGATGGTCTGGTAAACATTCAGAAGCTGATTATAAGTGGCTGCCCTGAGTTGGATTCCCCCCCCAGTTTTGCACAATTAGCTTGTCTTCAATACTTTGCACTGATCAAAGGCTGCTATGGAGTGAAGAAAATACAAGGTTTGGAACATTGCAGAGCAGTGAAGACGCTAACAGTGCATATGAGGTGGGAAGAGGCAGGTATACAAAGTTTGGGTCGCATGGAAAGATTGAGGCATGTGAATCTCAAAGCAATCAGCAGAGCAGGTGTTAAAGGTTGCATTCAAAGCATACAGGTAATTATATTTTACTGGTAAATAGAATTCTCATTATTTCCAAATAATCATGCATCGACTAACTGTTCATTTGCGAAGAATTTACAGAAATGGCCGGAGGAAATAGGAATATGCACGCGGGCGGCCCCTGATGCAGCCGCACTTTTTAACTTGTTTGACTTTTCCAATCTCTCCGTCCTTGACTCCTTCGCTAACCAAAATATCAACTCTAAACCATCACTCAAATGGCCATCATCTTCCTGCTACATTCTTTTATGTTTTGTTGTGAATTGTGAATCTCCAAATACTGTATTGAAATTGACCCACACTTCTTCATCTATATGGAATCATCCTATGGAGTTGGAGGAGGGAAATGGGTATGGACAGCTGTCATCACACAACATTCCAGGATCCACAATAACATTTCACTTCACACACAATCAAGGGTAAAGATATGTTCTCCAAGTCAAGAGATTAAAGGAGAAGTGGAGAAAGGATTTTTTGTAACAGGAGAAGAGGAGAGAGTTGTGGAGGCTTTCACACGTTTATTTATGTTTTTGTCAGGGTAATATATACATATACAAGTTACTGAAAGTATGGGAAAGATATGTTTTTGTCACAAATATCAAACTTCTATGGAACTACATTCTTTGATTTAAAGTTCTGATTTTGATACTAGTGGGGTGATGTTGATATATATTATCAAATTAGTTTCCCATGAGATTACATTTTTTGAGACAACCAATAGAATATCCATATGTCAAACACACCATTGCCTAACACCTCCATAATGTTTTCTACTTTAGTGAATCTAAAGTTAACTCTCTGCAAATGCCTTCCACCATATCCTTGTTCACCAAGGTTTTTAAGTATTTCTCATTCAAATTGCCTAAAAATGCTATAATGCCACTATTTGAAATATAGTAACAGTAGCACAACTATCTACATTTTTCATTATTCAAGCTCTAAAAGTATCATTTTTATCCCGAAGGCATTCCTTTTTTAAGTAAATCAGCTGACTTTATAGATCAATGGCTCAATTTACTCTAGGAAGAATGCCAAATGATTGCATTGATTTAAACTGTTCATTTTTGTTCGTTTTAATTCACTGCATTTATTAAGGTTCATTCATTGTGGCCCCACTGTACACTATTCGACTGTTATTTGTCGTTGAGGTTTTACATCATCGGTAATCTTCTCTAGGTTTTTGGCTTTTCCTTGTGACAAGTTTTTATTTTGCAGTTGTTTTTTCCTGAGTAAATGTTCTAATGTCTCAGGACTATGATTCTCTTCAGCTAGCCAATGTTCTAATTTTTCAAAATCTTGAGTGAGTTTGTCAATTTGGGTGAGAGGAACTCTTAAAACTTCATCTTCATCATGGGAAGAATGAGAAGAGTTGTTCTCCGTGATAAGATTAGGATCATGAGGGAGCATATTGGTTTCATCAAGATTCCTAAGAAAGGAGGGTTCGGGATCAAAAGAACCCATGAGCCTACGGCTTCTTCTAACTAGACTCAAAGTGATAAAGCTCATGCACAAAGTTATGGAAGGAAAGGAAATGAACTATTAATATAGAAAAGATGCAATGCATACAAAGTAGATCCTAGATATAACAATCAATGCACAAAGAGAAATGTAACAATGCATGCAATCAATATCTAACTACCACATCAAAAGATATGAAGCGCTTCAAATATCCATCGTCACAATAAAGCCAAAATTCATTTTACTTTGAAGATTTCAGTACTATGGGCAGTGAAACTTACGAGTCTATAAGTTTTAAAAAAACTGCACTCTTTTTTAAAACCACTTCAAATTGTAGCTCCATTGATACCACAGGGCTGAGAACTCCAGACTTCTCTGTTTGCATACGAGATAAATATCTATGAGATAAATAAAGTGCAAAATGCAGCATGTATAGATTTCATTTTGGAACATATTCATACTTACCTGAAATGCAATCAGTATTTAAACAAGGTCTCTCTTCTGCGTTGAAACAATTTTCAACAACAATTTCTTCATCTGAACTAGGTTCAACAAGAGAAATGTGAACAGCAGGAGAGGGTTTTGTGGGAATTTTCCTGTGCTCACACCTCTTCTGATTGAAAACTTTTGGAGGGATTTCTTGTTTAAGACAGCATGATGTATAACTCTGAAGAGCAGAGACACTCTGTTTCTCACAGTCGTTTGGTCCAAAAACTTGCACAACAAAGTATGTGTCATTCACATAACTAAAAACAAGTATGTCTTTGGCTGCTACACCGTTGTCAGAAACAAAACTATGCCAGCCATCCGTGAAAGATGCAGAAGCACCAGTACAACAGAAGTTTACATGCCATAGATAACCACTTGGGTCCTAGAGAATTGCATCTTTACAAGTCCAAAACTGGATTCTCTTAGCAAATTTGTCCAAGATATCCTATGACCAATTATAAGAAATTTAGTTTACCACTAGTGCATTTGACCACAAATTTTGACCAAAATTCTCGACCAAAGTGCAAAATGGTTTTACTTGGTCGCATTATAAAGGATAAATTTTGTTTTTTCTTTACTTTTATGCCCGTGTTGGTCGAAATTTCGACCAACTATGGGTTGGTCGAAATTTCGACCAACACGGGCATAAAAGTTAAAAAAAAACAAAATGCATCTCCATTTCATTTTATGTTGTGCGCGCGCGAAGATCATATACGAACGGAGTGAAGCTGGGAGGGAAGATTGCAATTTACTACCTTTCTACCACTGCTCTTCACTATCAACAATTCCGAGTATGTTCTCTACTTTTTGTTTTCCTGTGAATTGTAATGACAGTGATCTCCACATTGTGAAACATTAGCAGTTCATGTTGCCACTGGTGTTTCATTTTGCTTTGTCAACTAGATAACAGTAACCTTTGGCGTTTCATTTTACTTTGTGAAAAATTAGCAGTTCGTGTTGCCACTGGTGATGGCCCTTCTAACCTTATGGCCCTTCTAACCTTTTCTTTAGCCATCCCTAGGCTTCACCAGGAGATTATCGATGATGCTAGCCGAAGGTTCTATAAATCGCGCTAGAACTATATAGTTCTAGCGCGATTTATAGAACCTTCGGCTAGCATTGAATGAACCAAATGGGTGGGTGAATCAGTAATTTATAGAACACGGTTCAAACCATTGAATGAATCAAATGGTTTATGCAGATTATGGGAAAACGTTGTGATCACAGTGAAGAGCAGTGGTAGAAAGGTAGTGTTAATGGTGGCTCGGTATAACAGTGGGTGAACCGACCACATAAGTCATATATTTTATGCTGGGAAACATTCTAATATGTTGAGTTGATGGTGTTCCAATGACCAATTCGACACAGAAGTGTCGACAAGGACACAAAGATTGATAAAGCCCTAAGTTTCAAGGGTTTGGGGTCCCAATTTGGGGGTTTGGTATCTGCAGAGCACTGGAGTCTAATTGCTTCAGGATTTGGGCAATTTAGGACATAAATAGGCACTATCTAGGAGTTGAGGTGTATAAGAGGTCATTAGTTTGCACTTCCTTTGTTATTTGAGCATTTTCATGTGTTAAAAATAGGGTATCAGTCATACTTACCAGTGTTTGTCCAAAATAACAATATAGAAGCTTTTGGTATGTTGTAGAGTCTTGTAAAAGGTAACTATAAATGTGGTTATCTCATTAAGTGCTTTGAGAAAAGAAAGAGTTATTTTCATTACAAATTTGCAGCATGGCCAATAGGCAGGGTATTGGGCTTTGGGGTCCAATTTGTGAAAACTTTGTGAAGTGGGATCATAGGTTGTGTTGGGATATTGTAACCAAGCAAAGTGAAGACAATAAACTCAATTCCATCTTTTAGGGACCCTTTGAGATTGCCTTGAGAAGTCAGGCTCTTGAGCATTATAGGTTTGGGTAGGCTACAGTGCCTATACCTTTGAAATTTCTAAAACTTATTGTGAATTGCAGTCATAGACTCCCTAGATCATCATGGAATTCTGTAATTCAGATAGTTCATTGCCTTGTCTATGTTATTTCTTTCTATCATTTGTAATTAGGATTGCCTCATCTTTTATTGGTGAAAACTTATAAAATAGTTATATTCCTTGTATATTCTATTGCTTTCTATTAATGCTTCAATATATATTTTCCTAGAAACCTTATCTTTTTCAAAAGAACCCATTTTAGGCTTTTGTAGACATGCATGAAAAATGTGGTAATATAGATGGGCAGTGAACTGTTTGAAAAATTACCTCAATGAAATGTGGTCTCATGTTTCTTAATTTGTCCCGAGAGCATTTCAAAAAGATACTACTCATAGTTCATAGAATTAACTTATCTCGAAGAGAAATATCAATACTAGAAGTATACCTATTTTTTTTTAATCAATATAATTTCATGAATTAATGACTATGAATGAAATTCATGAACTTTATAAAGTACTTATCTCTTTATGTTAATTCTAATGGAGACACTTTATATTTCCTGGAAATCTCTCCAAAGATGCACTCGAGTCTAAACTGTTAGTTGCTCCAAAGAATGATGTCAAATTGTACCATAAAAGCCAAGAACATTCATGAACATCTCTCCAGTCCACTAGAAGAAATTACCTCCACATTGAAGAACCAAATCACAATCTACATAGACTCTTTCTCTTTGAGAGATGTCTCAGTTTTTCTCTATAAATCCTGGATGCTACAATCACTTTCACAAATTCCTTGAAAATTTTTCTAATGCATTGTTCAGTTAAGAAGAATGAGCCTTGAGAATATCGGTAGCCTCTACATGAACTAATGCTTTATTTCCACCAAAGAACACTAAGGGGATTTTTAACAAAGGTTATAGTTGTATGTGCCTTTCTCAATATGTACAAAAATGAAGAGAAAAACCAAGCACGTGAGCTGCTTCACACATAGTTATGGGTTTTTCTATGATTGACATCTTCTTCAAATGGAACCTTCTCCCCTTTATAACATCCAATACGAAGGAGAAGTTACTCCTCTTCCTCATGTCTATTAAGAGTCACAACCCTTCACAATTACCACTTTTTGAAACAACACAACCCTTCATAATTTTCATTTTTTGAGAAGGTCACAAGCTTTCTTCTTTTTATTTCTTTCTTCTTTCATTAATCCTCTCTTGATTTATATCCTCCATTCCCTCTTCTCCATAAATATGGATCCCTCTCTGAATTAAGTACTGTGTCATATTCTTATTGCCTGATAATTCAAACTAAATCTCCTTTTTCCGCTATTACCCTATTTCTACATCTGATTTCATCTCAAATATTATAATTCTTATTTTATCTGCTTTTATTTCTGCCATAATTGTGTTGTGGACCCGCTCTAACTTGAGAATGCATTTTCCCTTGTATTCCTCTTCCATTCAACACCTATTTGTGCTTGCATATTTTGAGGAGACACATCTCTTTGGAAAGATGCACCCATTTAAAGGGGTCATATCTCGTCATTGCTATCTTGTTGATTAGATTTACACTTCTCATTCTTGATAAAAAAATTGCTCCCTTTCAAATGAAGCTGCCTTCTCCCTTTTATACCTCATAGTTTGAGGGAGTCACAACTTTTCCTCTCATGCCTTTTGACCATTCATTAACTTAATTTTAATTAAATTTATGTTAAATTTTATTTTTATTTTTTGTATTTTTATTTTGTTATTATTATTATTTAATATTAAATCCTATTTCAAAAAGGGGACATTACAATTAGTGAGACCATGTATCAAACATTTCGTTATCCTTAAATTATGTAGATAGTCTGAGTATTCTTACCAAACGAAAACAAGTCTTCCCCAATCCAACTTGAAACAATTTTTGGAAACTACATCATATTTTGTGAAATGTTCAGTGCAGTCAATATGTTATAATGCTTCTTTCCTCCATGAATATGAACATAGGTGTTCCATAAGTGATTTGTGAACCTTTGACACAAAAACTTTGAATTTAAAGGCTCCATAGGATTCTGGATCACCTAACTGAAATTTTTCCGTGTTTAGCAATTGTGGAGAGCATAGGATTTATCAATGTAATAGAGAATAATTATAATCTAACTTTATATTTACATATTTATCAATGTATATAGTAATATCAATTATTGATATTGATATGTATGTATATATATAATAAATTATTTCTCATAATAATCATATAGTCAATATTATTTATCTAATCGATGTTACAAACATCAACACTCTAATATTATTTACTTGCAAATATGGACCTCAAAAATATCAAAATATAATATGAGAATGGGAAAATTTGATTCGCTTGAATTTTGAAATCTTCACGTAGTTTGATCTGAAAATAGATTTAATTTACTAAACTATTCAAAACTTTCATCAAATTCAAAAGTGCTAACTTTTTAGTTTGAGTTTTTTCCCTTCATTTTAATTAATCAATTTAACTTAATTATTCTTTAAGCAATGATAGAGGTAAAAATGGTGTGATTTCTAATAAAAGTTAGTCATAATTTAGATAATGTGTGGTTCTATTTATACAAATTTATACATTGGGTTTGTAAGTTTTTGAATAAACTGTAAACCCTTGTTTGCATAGTCATGGCCAATATAGAAGATTTTGTTTTGACCAAAACCCAAAAACTGACAGGATCTTCCTTCTCAAATGAGGAAAGCCTCAATTCATTGATTCCCTCAACTAATATAATTGTCTCTTTATCCGCTCCCTATAGTCCTAAAGAAATGAAAGCTATGAATTAAGCTTCTCAATTTAAGCTCTAGTTTTTGCATCCTTATCCCTTGAAATATTATATATATTATTGCCAATTGTGTGATCTATGACTCAATGGATTCAATCTCATCCTTTATGCTTTTTTGAAAAACTAGGTCATTTCAAGAAAAATTGATAGAACACATACTTAACTTCATTAGCACATTCCTTAAATAATTTCAAGTGATGCTAAAATATATCAATTGTGTGCATTTTCATACTGATTAAAGGCTTCTACCTTTCTCTTATCTTTTATCTTACTTAAGGCATCCCACTCTTCTTTATTCTCAATGAGAGAGGAATGATCCTTGAAGGAACCTATCGAAAGCTTCAATTTTTGTTTTAGAAGCAATGAGGAATCAATGTTTACCACTTAAATTCATCACTTGTCTTAGTAGTGTCTTGAACCTTCTTAGTATTTTCCTCTTCCTCTTTCTCATTAAGCACTATAGTTTTCTCTAAAGGAACAATGTCCTATTCTTTGTTTCTAGTTGTGTTCCTTGAAGGAGGGACACCTATTTTACTTTGATCTTCTGCACCACTACTCTTTGGATGAGCAGTTTTCTTATCCTTCTTATCACTCTTCTTTGTTGTATCCCTCTCAATCATAGGAGCATCAAAGGAAAATATATATATGTCTTATGTGGATGCATAAGGTATATCCTAAAAATTAATATCATCTATAAGTGCTTATTACATAGGAACAACTTCAACCTTCTTCATCTCCTCTACTATTTTAGTAGTCATCTTTTTAGTATGTTTCTTTTTCCTCTCTTTCTCTTCTTTGTCCATTCCCATGATGGTATTCACCCATTTTTTGGGGCTGGAACTCTTATGCCTACATTTGAGACAATTGGACTCTTTCCTCATTTGAGAAGGAAGACCCAAAAAATGAGGACCCCCTCTTTTCACTTGGCAGTATTGTGAGGTTTTCACACCATCACCCCCATTTCAAATGGGGACCCCCTCTTTTCACTTTGGAAGTATGAGTAGTGGTCTTAGTTGGTACCAATTTTCAAGTCTCCAAGTTTGAGAGATGAGTTTGAGCAACTTTGCCTCATTTACGAGTCAAGAGCCAGACCTTGAAATGTGAAGAGGAGAGCAAGATCTAGTGTTTGAGACTTGAGAGGTAAAGAGAAAGCAGGATGCACCATCAATGGTGACGGTGCATGAAATTTGTTATGAGAAACAAATCCAAATGGCATTGATATGGGTGTGAATTCAAGTCTGAATTAGATTGTGAACAAGGTATGAAATTGAGGTGAGAATGAGTAAGATCCAAGTATGATAAATGGACAAGTATGAATGTCAACATTCAGTTCAGGAATGAATCCCACTGAAAATGGAGGCAAAGAGAGTTATCACGGACCTAATTTCAATGAGGAATGACCAAGCAGAGTTTAGCTTTGGATGAGCTATGCCAATAAAGTAACTCCCATTACAACCACTTTGTAGCTCATTCAATAATAAATAGAGGCCACATACATTTCTTTTTAAATAGTGGCTATTAAATATATCATGCTGGTAGACCTGATGTTAAAATACATTTTGTATACAGGCATTTATTGCTTATGTTAATGATGTAATAAGACCCCATTAGTTATGCCAATAAAGCAACTCCCATTACAACCACTTTATAGCTCATTCAATAATAAATAGAGACCACATGCCTTGAAGTGTGTGCCATCCAATTCTCTCAAACTTGATGAATCTGTTCTTTCAACATTTGTAGCAGAGCAAGGAATCCATAGGAAGTGTATGCTGATTTAGAGAGAGGAAACCCAAAGAAATAAAGTTGGTATCTAAAAGGGAAGAAATATGCTGTGGACCTGCCGTCTGAGGAACAATTGCAGCACAGATGAATTGTGGTAGAAGGCATGGGTAAAACGTGATTGGGTATGGATAAACAATACCAATAGTTTACTATCCAGATGAAGAATTATTTGATACATCTAAAAAATAAATTGGATTATGGAAGCTCTGAAGATTGCTTTATGGAGATTTAGAATTTAGCAAGCATTTTTCTAGCATCTCTTTTGTGCATTTTCATCATGAAGGTAACAATGCAAATAATGCCTTAGCTAACGTGAGGATTCTCCAAGACCATCTCTTTTTTCTTCAATGATGATGTGGAATCATGAACTTTGTTAGGAAGCATTCTACTAGATGATAAGGCACCTTGATTACTTTAAAGAGTATCAACTTGTCATTCCCAATGGTAGTTGTCTCTTAATCATTGGTTTGTTATATTTTGATGTGACCCTTTGTTCTATCCTTGGTGTATGTTGGTATTGAAGGCATTTGTATTGATGAGAGCTATTTATTTCGGTCGCTGCTATGTTCTCACACATGTCATTGCTCTATTTCTCATGGTATTCTAGGTTTTGAGTTATCTTGTTTGTTTGATGCTTTAGTATGTTTCCTAGTGTCTACATTTTGGTTATGTATAAGGCAATTTAGTTATTCCCTTGTGTTCCATTTATGGGTACTAAGGGCTTCCCTTTGGTAACAAGAGACTTGTTCATGTTTATCTGCAGGTTGCAAACAAATCATCCTTCTTCCACCAACGAGTCATTCCATTCAAGAAAGACCATGTCTGACGATATCAACACACAAAAAAATAGGGAGACAATTGCTAGACTATGGTCTAACTTAAAAAGAAAGTGTGATGGAAAATGTTATTGTCCTTGCAAACTTTGTAAGGGCTTAAAGACTCGAAGATATCTAATCAAAACAGCTGAGGAACATTGTAGGCAACATGGTCACATTGAAGGGGGAAATGAATTTCATCCATTGGTATGTATTTTAATATTTTATAAAATACATAAGACATGATTTGATGATGACAACATGTTCATGGTTAATATAAGGTCATCATTTTCATATAGGTCAACGTCCCTCAGTTTCATGTTATGGACCATGACAATCTGGAGAATGTGGATTTCCAAATGAGGGAACATGAAGGTGTGAATAGAAGGTAATGATATCATGGAAGAAGACCACGATGATGAAGAAGATCAAGATGATCACGATGATCAAGATGATGATGATGTTGATGCAGAGCTTGATGTACCTATACTTGAGAAGGCACACAAGCCCCTATATGAAGGCTCCGAAACAACTCTTCTTGCCGCTGTATTGTTGTTGGTGAACTTGAAGGTTATGAATGGTTTATCCAACATAGCAATGACACGTATGTTAAGGTATGTCATCTTTTTTCATTATTTTAGTCGTAATTTCCTTACAATTAATATTGGGTGAATCGTGTAGCAATTAATATTCTTTAAATTAACAAATTATATTTTTGGTCGTAGGTTGATAGGTGAGTGTTTGTTACCACCATCAAACATTCTACCTCGTTCATACCAAAAATTATCTGCCATTATGAAAGATATTGGAATGGAATATCAAACAATACATGCATGTCCGAATGATCATATTATATATTATAAATAGTATGAATTTGCAACAGAATGCCCTATTTGTCATATTAGTGTGTGTGTGAAAATTGTACCTGATCTGTAAACACAACACTCAGTAAAACATTAGAGGTTAGTGATAATCAAAATCGTGCAAAATTGAAAGCTAATCTAACCAAGCGATTTACTGCCTTCTAATAGGTGCGAGATTGATGTTCTCAGATTGTAATCAAGATCAGTGACCTAGACGACACCTAAATGAAGGATTTGAATGCAAAAGATGGATATGAAATTAAATGCAATTAATCTATATTTTTGATATTTTCTATGCAATAAGAATGATAAACTGATATGCTATGAATGCTATTGAAAACTGATATGAAATGAATGCTAAATGATCTAACAATGAAGATTCTAACAATGATATGAAAACTATGAAATTCTATGCTAAGATATAAAAACTATGCAATTGAAATTGATCTCACAAAGCTTTGAATTTGCAAGTTGATTCCTCAGCCTCCAATTCTCCAGCGTGATTGTGCAGAAATATGAGATGCTTGGATGCAAATTTGAGAGATTAATGAGA
The DNA here is from genome assembly GCA_027943335.1 of Chamaecyparis obtusa. NCBI lineage: Eukaryota > Viridiplantae > Streptophyta > Pinopsida > Cupressales > Cupressaceae > Chamaecyparis > Chamaecyparis obtusa. The sequence goes on along the minus strand of BSBK01005366.1, from coordinate 799,407 downwards.
GATGAATTATGAAGAGATGAGCCTTATTTTTATAGAAATCCAAGGCTTTGGAGGTGCATGGATAAAAGCCATAAATCACTCAAATAACTCAGCTTGATTTTTGAGTTATCTGATAATAACAAATAATTAAGTCACAAAAATATGCAAAAGCTAAGCTTTAACTCAAAATAGAGTTTAGCTTTAATTGATAATTGATAGTTGTCTGCTTTTATGACTGTGCATGTTTTAATTATGAATTAATTTAATAATAAAGTGATTTATGCTCAACTTAACTGATTTTTGAAATAAAATAATTAATTTATGGGTTAATTAACTATTTTATCAAACTTTTATTAAAAATTATATTATTAAATAATGACAACATGTTTTAATTAATTAAATAAGAATTTAATCAATTAAAGATAAGAATTTTGATTTATTGTCAAAATTAAATAATACAATTAATAATAGATAGAATTAAATTTAATTAAACAATTAAGTGGCAAATATTAAATCTAATTAATTAAATATGAAAATATTCAATTAATCAAACTTTAGGATAAATGTGATTTATTGCCAAATAATTATAAAATTAAAGATAATTATGATAATTAGGAATATTACTAGGAATATTCCTTGATGCAGAATTTAAGATAATCAATTAGATTTGATGATATTCAGATGTGCCTTAGGTTAGGACTTTGATATCGATTTCGTTCGATTTGTCGATGTAGGAGGTTAATGAACATATAGCCCATTTTTGGGGTATTACATTTTGCCCCTCTTTGAATTACTGTGCGAAGCGCAGTGGTTCAGAGATAGTCTGTATTTGATAAAGATATGAAACTGATTCAAAAGATAAATCGATTGAAAGATAGAAACCGATTGAAAGATATTGAGATAGGAGGTCCTGAATGACCAGAGATAATGTTCACTATAGCAGCAATGAACCGATGATTGCGAAAAAGTGTCAAAATAACTGATTCTGAACCTTAGGATTGATAAGAAGTGAGTGACCCGTTCTAGACTTGATTGTCTTAGCAGAACTAGCAGGTATCACATCCGAATCCTTCAGTTGCCGAAGAACCAAGGAAAGAACACTATGATCCGATGGTTGCAAAAATTGATACAGTTTACAAGATTAGGAGAATACCAAATTGATATGGATCTTGATGAATCTAATATGCCCCAAGTGATGATAGATTTGCCCCGAGCGATGAGGACTTTTGATGAATCAGTAACTAGACGTGATTGTTTGTCTTGATTACTGATGAAAGATATTGATAGATAAAAAAAGATATGATTTCAAATTTGATTACAGACTTTGAATGATGTGCAATACCATGCCCCCTTCGGGATTAAAATTGAAATCTGACAAGAAAAGTCAGCGTTGATAGTTTAGAAGCATGTTGATTGATGGTAAAAGTGGTTATACACGTTCAAGAGCGCATTCTGCATCGTTTAGAGGTCCTGGAGACCAAGGTTGACTAGGTTTGACCATGAGTTGACCATGGTTGACCAAGTTAAAATTTTGATAGTTTGATGTTAGATAATCAGTTAAGTTGAATACTGAATTTCTGTGATGATTGAAGGTCGACTATGCAAGTAGTTAATAATATGAATGATCTCAAATTTTGATTTTGATCCCGAAAAATGATTCTACTTGCTATTTCATTGGAGGAACCTTCATGTGAGATTCAGCTCTTGTTAGATTTGAAGATGTGAGTGGTGAATTGTTTAAGCATTGAAGTTCGTTTAGCCATTGTGAGATCATGCAAACATGCAAAATGCAAAGAGACATGCAAAATGAAATGCAACCTAAGACCTAGGACCTAGTCATTGATCATGTGTCGATTTGTTATCATCATTGAACTTTTAGGTAACCGGATAAATCAATACAATGCCCACTAGCTATGAAACCATAGACATATGAATATCGATTTGTATGTGCAAGAATCAATACAACACCCACTGGCTAGGCAACCATGGACATATGAATATTGATTTTGTTTTCGGAATGTCGAATCAGATATACGCACCAAGGCACAAACGCCGGGATGACCTGAATATCATGTCCATTTTGATATAGCAATTTGTACAAGCATCAAAACATAAACATCGTGATGACCTGAGTACACCTTGCATTGCAAACACATCAAACAGTCAAGAGATCATTCTAAATCCAATGTGAATTACCCGTAGTAACCCTTTATCGTTCACATCCTTAGGCAAGATCGCGTTTCACAGTAGGAGAAAGAATTTACTTCAAAAAGATAATAGTTAGATCAAACTTCCTTGAATTGTCTGGGTATCAATGGTCGAGGTACGCATGGCCATCCAATTCGAGATAGAGGCTCTTATAGTCGGACACCATTTCAATCCAGAATTTCCAAAGTTGTTAGATTTTCACATACAAGCAGAAGACAAAGAAAAGATTATGCCCCCAGTCATCACTCTCTAAATCCTATAAAGGACATCATCGAAGAGCTTGAAGGGACACAATATGCAAAAATATCAATGCGAATTAGTAAGCATACAAGGAGATAAAAGCATGTAAAAAGCATAGATTGTTTTCAGTTTGAGTTTAATTGCGTTGTTATAGATGCAAAATCCTTTCTGGAGACAAGACAGACTGACTGACTCACATGAAGCTTCAAGGGACTCTGACTAGATATGATTTGTCTAAGATACATGGGAGACCATAGGATATGACATTGATTGCCCCCAAGTGTTAAACATTGATAGGATACAGACGCTTGAGCTGGTTGGTGTACAGACTGACTTATTGAAAACTAGAAATGCAGAAACAAACCGGGAGATATGTACAAACTAAAGCAAGACTGAAAGCTAGGAAAGACCAAGATTGCACTGATAGATGGAGCATTTGGAACAAGTGGCACCCATTTGCTAGGTTTTCACCATCTTGGCAGAGATTCTATTTTTGCTACCAAGGCGCCTGTTTCCAGGTTTTCACCAAGGCACTTTTTCTCTTTTTTCATTTTTTTTTTTGTATTTTTCATTTTTTTCAATTTTTTTCAATTTTTGATTTTTTTCTGATTTTTTTTTTGTGAATCATCAAGGCGCCTATTGCTAGGTTTTCACCAAGATGTTCATTTTTTTAGGACTTTTTCCGATTTTTAAGATTTTTTCAGGACATTTACCAAGCACTGAATGCCTTAGGCATAGAATTTCTTCAGATGGAGAACGTTGATTGGTTCTCAGAGCTATTCTCCTTCAGTCGTTGAGAGTTGATAGGCACCAGAGCCAAAAGTAGCAGTGATTACAAAGGGACCCAGCCAATTGGGTTCGAACTTCCCCTTGCGTTCTCGATGTGATTGATTTTTAGGATTTTCTCTCAAGACTAGATCACCAACCTGAAATTCTCTGTGTCGGACTTTCTTGTTGTAGCCTCTAGACATTCTCTTCTGATATACTCTGAGATGATCATACGCTTCTTGCCTGCGCTCATCTAGTAATTCAAGTTCTTGTAACCTAGACACTCTATAGTCTTCATCAGTGACAAGTCCATGCATTTTGATTCTGAGTGATGGGATTTCAACCTCAATAGGCAGTACCGCTTTAGACCCATAAACTAAAGCGAAAGGTGTAGCCCCTGTAGGCATTCTGATACTAGTTCTATATGCCCAGAGAGCTGGATTGATCATGAGATGCCAGTCTCTTCCTATTTTACTCACTGTTCTGTGTAAGATTTTCAAGATATTTTTGTTAGAAGCCTCTGCTTGTCCATTCCCTTGAGGATAGTAGATAGAGGACCAATGTTGAGTAATCTTGAATTTGGCACATAAGTCATCTAGGTCCTTGTTTTTGAATTGTCCCCCATTGTCTGTGACTATGGAATGAGGGATCCCATATCTGCAAATGATGTAGTTCAGGATGAACATAAAGATCTGTTTCCCTATTGCTTGTGTCAGAGGAACTGCTTCTACCCATTTTGTAAAATAATCTATAGCTGTGATTATATGGGTATGTCCATTAGAAGAGTGCGGGTGGATAGCACCTATGAGATCAAATGCCCATTGTTGAAAAGGCCATTGTGTAGTAAAGGGAATCAGATCTCTCCCTAGAGCATGAATCAAGTTGCCATGTACTTGACACTGTTGACAATTTTTAGCAAATTTAATAGCCTCTTTCTCCATTTTAGGCCAATAGTACCCAGCCCTAATAAGTTTTCAAGCTAATGTTAAACTGTTCAAGTGTGACCCACATATACCCTCATGGACTTCCTCTAATGCACGTTGAGACTCTTCCCGTTCTAAACATCTAAGCAGTGTACCATCTAGACCTCGTTTGTACAGATCATTACCAATGATGACATATCGGGATGCAGATCGGATAAGGTTTTGTTTCTCAAAATGGTTAAAGGACTCAGGGATGATTTGATCATGGAGATAGGAGAACAGATTTTTGTAGCGAGATGAGTCATAACCTACAACAGTGTAGATCATGCAAGTTTCAGGGGAGTCATATGCAGGATAGGATAGGGCTTCCACCAGGAACTCGTAGCGTAGCTCATGTTTGGGTTGCTGTAAGAGAGTAGATAGTGTCGCCATTGCATCGGCAGCCTTATTCTCCGTTCTGGGTATTTGCTCAAATGTGATAGAGATAAAGTATTTCCTTAAATCATCTACCATTCTCTTGTAAAGAATGAGCTTTTCATCTTTGGTTTGGTACACATCATTGACTTGGTGGATAACCAATTATGAGTCTCTATGGATGTGCATCTCTGTAACTCTCCACTGTATTGCCATTTTCATACCATTGAGAAGTGCCTCATATTCAGCAATATTGTTTGTGCAAGGAAACTTTAGTCTGAATGCTTTGGGTATCGAGTATCGTTGAGGAGTGATGAACAATATGCCTGCTCCAGATCCATTCTGTGTGTAGGAGCCATCAAAGAATAACCACCATGCTCTAGAAGAGAGGTGCATGATAGAAGAATCAGGAAATTCCATTTGCATGGGTGTATTATCAAACAGTGGTGCTTCAGCTAATTGATCAGCAATGACCTGTCCTTTGATAGCTTTTCTTTCAACATATTCAATGTCAAATTTGCTCAAGAGCATGACCCATTTAGCTAGTCTACCTGTGAGGGCAGCTTTGCTTAGTAGGTACTTCAGTGGATCAATCTCAGCTACCAAATGAGTGGTATGAGCTAACATGTAATGTCTCAGTTTCTGTGATGCAAAGATCATAGCAAGACAAGCTTTCTCAATCATAGAATAGTTCTTTTCATACGCCACCAATGTTCTGCTTATATAGTAGATGGCTCTTTCCTTTTTGTTCTCATCATGCTCTGCTAGCAATGCCCCCAGTGATGTATCTGTTGCGGAGACATATAATATTAATGGCTTCCCATGAATAGGAGGCATTAAGATAGGAGGATTCGAGAGATAATTCTTGATATGATCAAAATTCTTTACACAGTCTTCATTCCATGCAAAGGTCACACCTTTATGTAATGTCTTTGTGAAAGGTTGTGATATGTCAGCTAACTGTGATATGAATCTTCTGATGGACTGTACTCTCCCTTGCAAAGTTTGCATTTGACTGATATTCTTGGGAGGTTGCATCTCTATGATAGCTTTCACCTTAGCTGGATCGACCTCAATGCCTTTCTTTGAAACTATGTATCCTAAGAGCTTTCCAGAAGTGACACCAAAAGCACACTTCTTAGGATTTAGTCAGAGACTCAACTGTTCCATTCTGTCTAGGATCATGCTCAAGTCTGTTAGATGTTCAGTTCTAATCATGGATTTTGCCAAGGTATCATCCACGTAATCCTCCATTGTTTTATGCATCATATCATGAAAAATAGATGTCATTGCTCTTTGATATGTAGCTCCAGCATTTTTGAGTCCGAATGGCATAACATTCCAACAGAAGGTTCCCCACGCACATGTGAATGCAATTTTCTCTTGGTCTTCTGGAGCAATTTTGATTTGGTTGTATCTAGAAAAACCATCCATAAGGGAATACATTTCATAGCCCGCAGTCATGTCCACTATCATATCAATGTTAGGTAGTGGAAAGTCATCCTTAGGGCATGCTCTGTTCACATCTCTAAAGTCCGTGCACACTCTGATTGAACCATCTAGTTTTGAAACAGGTACAATGTTAGAGATCCACTTAGCATAGTCTATGACACGGATGAATCTAGGTTTGAGGAGTTTTTCTAGTTCTGCTTTGACTAAGAGGGCCACATGAGGATGCATCTTTCTCAATTTCTGTTTGACCGGTTTTACTCCAGGAGCAATGGATAGGTGGTGCATAATGAGATTGGGATCCAATCCTGGCATATCTGAATATTTCCATGCAAAATTGATCTTTTTTTCTGATAAGAATGTAGTGAATTTCTATTTTTCTTCTTCTGATAGAGATTGTGCTACATGTACCAATTGTGGTTCCTTTGTTGTACCCAAATTGATGGATTGAGTTGGCTCAATTAGAACTGGAGATCTATCCTATAAATGACTCAGAAGGACATCAAATATCTCATCCTTAGGCACCTCAGAGAGGTTTTCACCTTCAGATACGTCTTTTATTTTTACTTTTGTAGGTTCTGAGACTGCCACAAAGTGGTTTTCACCCTCAGAACTCTTTTTCTTTTTCTTTTTATTCTTTTGACTAAGATGTTTGATATCTGACTCGGTCATGCTGACGCTCAGTTCACTGATGGAAGTCCTCATAGGCTCGACTACATTGAGGTAGCAAGCAAGGGCATAGTCATTTGGAAAGGTGTAGATACCATGGCTCAGGTTCGTGAAAGTTTGGTCAATAAGATCAGGGTGTTGGATAGTTAAAGTAGGAAAGGCTTGGGATATGGTGTTCACGGATGTGGATATGTCATCATTGGTCCTAACCCGATGCTCAAGTTCAAAGGTGATATTACAGCTCAAAATGTTCAATTCGTGAATAGGCTCAACATCATCATGGGAGTCCTCTTCATCCATAGGTGGATCAGACACGTTAAGTTCATTGTTTTACTCTAGACCTACGTTGGGTTGAGATACATATTGGTGAATAACATCAATATATTTCTCTGTTATAAGCTCATCTTCTTCTGGAATGGCACCCCATTCATAGTCATTTGACTCAGCTTCTGATTCAGGATCTCTAGGAAATCTTAGAAAATGTGTGAAATCAGGATGAATACCCCAAGAAGGATTACCCTCAGTCTCTGACTTGAATTCATATTCATGGGAATCAGTGTCAGAATAACTACTCTCTGCTTCTGGATCAGTTTGATCACCTTCGAGATTGGATGGTTCTTGCGGTGCAACCATCTCTTGTGCTACAGTAGGTTCTTGTGTGTCTACTACATTAATTCTTTTGATAGGATCATCTTTATCATCAAGAAGATCTTTGATCTCTTTAGGCAATTTTTCATAGGGGATAAGCTCAGAGCTATCTGAATCATCATCAGAGGGTTCTATTTCTTCTTTCTTAAGAAGGGGTTCTCCTGGTGCAATTTGTTCTATGACATGAGAACAACCACCTTTGAGATGATAGGGTTTCTTCTAAAAGCCTAAGCCACCAGTATCTTTGTTGGCTCTACCAATATGTGAAATGAGTGTCACAAGACCCTTTCCGCTGATTCCTAGAGGTCCTTGACTGGAATATCCCATCTTGGCTATCAATTTGTTCCCTGGACCATATGAATTAGAAGGGATTGTAGGTGCTATAGATTCACTAGGTTGAACAATTTTAGATTCAGAATCCTCTTTATATAGCCATGCAAGCACAACTTCATCCTCTTCAAATTCTTGTTTGGATACTTGCTCCACCACAAAAAAATTTTTGTATGCTTCCATAGGTTCCTTAGGTTCTGATTTAGATTGCTTCAAAGATTGTCCATATGACTTGGGTGAGATAGGGAGAGATGTCAGAGATAAGACTGGCTCTATAGTGTATTCTCCCATCCCATTTTCTTTGATATTGATCTCTTTAGCAATGTCTTCCATCTTGGATGTGGAAGCCACATTTTGTTGCTTGATGGAAGATTCTCTGTTATTGGGAACAAGCTTATCGACACTTTCCTTCAATGTATTGCAAGTTGTACTCAGATCTGCTGGGATAGTAACCTCCACTCCATCATAGGGAAATTTCAAGCATTGATGGTACGTAGAAGGAATGGCTTGCATTTCATGGATCCAGGGTCTCCCTAGAAGGATATTGTAAGCCAATGGTAGATCAAGCACCTGACATGTGGTATCTTTGATGACCGGACCCACTCGGATGGGTAAGAGAATGGTGCCTTTAGAAGATCTTTCCTATTCATCATAGGCCTTTATGGTGATCTTCTTTTGAGGATCAATAGCCATATCTGAGAATCCCAACTGTGTGATTAAGTTGTAAGAACAAATGTTGAGGCCTGCACCCCCATCTATCAACACACATTTGACTCGACAATTTTGGATCAAGACTTCTATGTGTAAGGGCTGATTATGTGGGTGACTTAGGGAGTTGTCATCTTCCTTTGAAAAGGAGATATATTGCAGAGACGTTAGATGACCAACCATAGTCTGGAACCTGTTTAGATCTAGATCATCAGGAACATTAGAGCCGAGCAAAGCTTTGTCTAGGATATCTCTGTGAGCTGGAGATATTCAAAGTAACTCAAACATAGAGATTTTGGCATTGGTATGCTGGAGTTGTTGGACGATGCTGTAAGATGTAGGTCTGGTATCCTTTGGATTGGAAGATTTTAAGGCAGCCTTCTGTTTAGAAGCAGATGTGAGATTGAAAGGTATCTTAGGGACATTAGATGAACTTGGTGTTTGTCCTTTCAGATGAGTCTGAGCTTGTGATCTAGTAACCACATTAGCTGAGGAATGATTTCTGTCTCTTCGTACAATCGTGATGACATTGTAGCTCTCAGAGAGACATGGTTCAACCATATTGATGACAGCATTGTTTCCAGGGTAGGCATAGTTGACTTTCACCCCCATGTTAGGCTGAGAAGTGGAAACTCCCTTGCCATGTTGTGGAAACGGCTCTGTAAATGCTGTGTGATCATTATTGCTGGTAGGATTATCGATCATGATGTCCCCTTGATCTATCAAGTCTTGAATGGTATGCTTCAAGTGGAAGCATCCATTAGTTCTGTGGCCTTTAGTCCGATGGAAAGCACATTATTCATTATCTTTCCACCAATATGGTTTTGGATCCGGATTAGGGTTTCAAATTGGTGGTAAAGAGATCATGTTATCAGCTATCAGGGTTCTCAGGGCAGATTCCAAAGATTCTCCCAGGGGAGTAAACTTTCATTTATTATCCCATCGTTTGAATGACTTCTTTGGAGATGGTTTAGCAGATTTTTGCTTTGAAGCTTCAATGGCTTTGGTGGCAAGGGTGAGATTGTAGGCCGGTGCCTTTGATGGGGTGCAGATAGTGTCAACAACACCATCAGAGATGATACCTTTGTTTCTATTCCAGCTCTTGTTTTTATCTTTTGAGCTAGATCCAGATTCAGACTTGTCCTTTTGAAGTGTGATTTCTCCTTTCTTGACAAGTACTTTCTCAATCTTGATTGCATTATCCACCATTTTATCAAAAGATACATGATCTTGCATTTGTAATCGATAGTTGAGCTCTGGAACAAGGTTATTGATAAAGATTTCAAGTTTGTCCATTTTGGGAATTGGTTTAGTATATAGAGAAAACTTCTTTCGCCACCTCTTGAGAAAAGTTAGGAATGATTCCCCTGGATATTGCTTGAGGTTACAGATATCGATCATGGTAATTGGATGTTGAATATTGTAGGAATATTGTTGATAAAACAATCTAATCGATTCCTCAAAAGTTTTGATCGTAGAAGGTAATATTGAAAACCATTGAATGGATGCTCCTCCCAAGGATCTAGGAAAAAGATGCATCAGATAGGTCGGTTCATGCATGAATTCTATGGAGTGCATACAGAACTCTCTGACATGATCTTGAGGATCAGAGTGTCCGTCATATTTGTCATACTTTGGTATCTCTACTTTCTTTGGAAATGGTGGCATATACAAGTCTTTGTCAAAAGGGAAAGGACAAAGGGCCTCCATGGAGAATTCCTTGGGTTCCTTCTCCTTCTTAAGATTGTTAAATTCGACTTGTATAGCATGCATCTATTTTTTCATAGCTATGAGTGGAGTTTCTTCCTCATGTGTGATTATATCATCAACGTTAAAGTTGGGAGGAAGCTTAGCCCCTTCCTGGGCTAATTGTAAAAAGTATGCCTCTCTATCCACTTTCAAGAAATGCCTCATCATTCTCTTGAATTCATCGTCATTCTGACATCGATGGATTTTAGAGGGGGTAGGTTCTTGGTCGGCATTATGTTGAGAATGGTGTCCCTGGGATCCTCCTCCGAGAGAACTATGGTTTGTCCCTGCTTGAGACATGGTAGGAGTTTTTGGGCTCCTTGGAACAGATTGAGGAGGAGTTTGCTGATTAACTCTGTGAGTTGATAGAGGAGGTATGTAACCAATTTTCAATCGAAAGTTACCGAGACCGTCATCTTCGTAGATACCTGACTTGATGAGTTGTTCAAGAGTTAGACCCGAGGTATTGGTCAAAAGTAAGTGCTGAGATGTTTCTTTTGATTTCTTGTGTGAAGAAGCTCTGGTCTCCACCATTAACTTTGAATGAAACAGAAGAAAAGGACGAAGACAACTGAAGAACAATTTGATTCGAGAAAATCAGATGACGCAACCTTGTGAAGATTATGATAGTTTTGAAGATCTGATGAGATGTGGGTGAAGGAACTGTACCCTGGATGTATGGGATAGATCGCCCAAAAGATAGCGGACACGAGTTCTCAACACTTAGTTTATTTTTGAAGATTGATTGAAGATTGATAGTTATGACAAGGTTTTGACATGAGATAAAAAGGACTCAAATTGATCAAACAGAAGGCTAGATCAGATTCAAAAGATCAATCTCGAAAAATGGTAGAATGCTCAATAGCTACTGCTCTGTTCCTGACACAATGATATTTTTGACAGATTTTGGAACTAGGCTGGAAACATTGGATATCTTGCAATTTGACAATTTTTGACAACTCTCTCAAATTTTTCCAAATGACACTCTGCAGACTCGTACGACACTGGGTAGTCTATGAAATGACAGTTGCTAAACTCATACGACTTTTGACTTCCTGAAATGAATTTTGACTCCAGAAAAGATTTTACGTCAATTTTTGCAAAATTTAAGGTCTTCAATTTTGGATTGTTTGCAAATTGTACTGTCTAGATTTTGAAGGATATACCAGATTTGATCATTTTTAATAGCCAAGTAGATAAACAAGCACGCAGAACAACAAGCAAGTGATTCCAAGCACGTCTGAAAACAATGAACAAGGGCAAAAGCAACCTTGCGCATGAACAATCAAGTGACCAAATTGTGCTAATCCCTGAGAGTACTAATTGTGTATGTTCTGAAAAGTTTTGCAATAATACACATATACCTGAGAATGAAAAAAATTGGCCTCTCTAGGGTTTGTAGTAATGGTTTGACTCTGCAACTTTTATGATTCAAAGGGGTGAACTCCAATCCCGGCGCACCAAGGTTTTGACACAGTCCGAGAACTTAATCTTCAAGAGCTGCTAGGGAGATCTGACAACCCAACAATGAACCATACCCGTGGAGATTTCTTCCACAAGGATATTTATATAGCGGCTATCACTACCACGATGAAAATGGCTATGACCGCTTGAGGTTTCGTCAATGCAGTTTTCCCTATGAAGGGATTGTCCGCTACGGTTAACCCTCTCTAAAGGTGACTCACAGATTTATACCACAAGGGGACTTGGCTCCAAATTCAAGGTTTTGACACCTCTTCACTTTGAACCCAAACAAAGCAAGCAGATTAATCCAACATGCTAAGACAAAGTTTTGTTCCACCAAGGTCTGTGATATCAATCCACGTGATCTATCAACCTCTCTAGGGAGAGAATGTGTCGATCAATAAGAGAAGACGCACTAACCAATTTTGATTCACCAAAGTCTGTGATATCAACCCCACATGATCTATCAACCTCTCCGGAGAGAGAATGTGTTGATCAATAAGAGAAGACTCACTAACCAAGTTGAATGTGAAATGCACTAAGTATCCTCCCTACCTACAAGGATTCTGTCGTCAAGGAAGGATTTCACTAGGAATCCAATCTCTCAAGAATCACGAATAGTGTTCATAGGGCCTAATTACTATGTGAGCACAAATGTATGTTCCCGAAAGCAAATCTACCAAAAGTACCCAAAAAGAAGAAAGAGGAACACTTAACGCTTAAAGCGAATATGAGATGAGTCCACAAGGTGGAACACTTAACACCTCACACAAGCTGAAAATGAGTCCCCAACTTAGAAAACAAGTGAGTTCCTAAAAACACAAAAGGGTTGCCAAGTGGAACACTTAACGCTTCTGTCCTGTTGAGCCCTCTCTTTTATGGCGCTGAGATTGCAACCACAGGGTGGAAATGAGGGGCCGGTGGATTAGCGAGTCCAATAACCCAAGATAGCAATCAAGATCAATCACAAGTATTCTAAGACTACTTAATGAATCCTTAAGGGATCACAACCTAGTATCAATTATGCAAGTGTGTAGAAATAGATAAAAGCATGAAAGGATGCACACAAGCCAGACACATAAGAGATTTATTTTAGGATCTAAATTGAAATATTATCAGCTTGAGAAGAATACCTTAGGTCCAATGCTCTGCAATCTAGAATTTAGCACACGTCTGAAAGTATAAAATCAAGACCAATCAATAGAAAACTGTAAGCGTTAGAAATCAATAATTTGAAAGTACAAATCTACAAATTATGTGTCTCTGTAGCAAAATCTCGCGTGAGGCAGAATGCGGTCCCGCACGAGGAAACACTGTCTCGCGCGATGAAGAATGAAGTCTCGCGCGAGGGAGTACTATCTTGCGCGACGAAGGATGAAGTCTCGCGCGAGGAAGTACTATCTCACACGATGAAGGATGAAGTCTCGCGTGAGGAAGTACAATCTCGTGTGACAAAAATATGAAGCCTCGCGCGAGGAAGTGGAGTCTCGCACGATAAAAGATAAAGTCTCGTGCGAAGAACTGCAGTCTCGCGCGAGAAAGTATTTTTTTTGCGCACAAAAATGATACCAGTGAAATTTCGCGCGACACAGAAAGAAATCTCGCGTGATGCAAGTGAAATCTCACATGAGAATTCGTACAGAGATGTATGAAAGTACGGATAGAATGATAAAAATCGCTGTGTACGGACAACTTTGATAGAAAAAGTGCCAAATTTTATTTTATTTTTTCTTTTTTGCAAGCAAAAAAGAAACAAAAAATAACATCCTATAGAGTATACTAGGACCCTTGAAATGTGTATCCTCAAAAGATAGAAAATTGATAGAAATGAATAGAAACCCGTTTTAGGGCCCCACGGTGGGTGCCAGAAATGTGTGTGAAAATTGTACCTGATCTGTAAACACAACACTCAGTAAAACATTAGAGGTTAGTGATAATCAAAATCGTGCAAAATTGAAAGCTAATCTAACCAAGCGATTTACTGCCTTGTAATAGGTGCAAGATTGATGTTCTCAGATTGTAATCGAGATCAGTGACCTAGACGACACCTAAATGAAGGATTTGAATGCAAAAGATGGATATGAAATTGAATGCAATTAATCTATATTTTTGATATTTTCTATGCAATAAGAATGATAAACTGATATGCTATGAATGCTATTGAAAACTGATATGAAATGAATGCTAAATGATCTAACAATGAAGATTCTAACAATGATATGAAAACTATGAAATTCTATGCTAAGATATAAAAACTATGCAATTGAAATTGATCTCACAAAGCTTTGAATTTGCAAGTTGATTCCTCAGCCTCCAATTCTCCAGCGTGATTGTGCAGAAATATGAGATGCTTGGATGCAAATTTGAGAGATTAATGAGAGATGAATTATGAAGAGATGAGCCTTGTTTTTATAGAAATCCAAGGCTTTGGAGGTGCATGGATAAAAGCCATAAATCACTCAAATAACTCAGCTTGATTTTTGAGTTATCTGATAATAACAGATAATTAAGTCACAAAAACATGCAAAAGCTAAGCTTTAACTCAAAATAGAGTTTAGCTTTAATTGATAATTGACAGTTGTCTGCTTTTATGATTGTGCATGTTTTAATTATGAATTAATTTAATAATAAAGTGATTTATGCTCAACTTAACTGATTTTTGAAATAAAATAATTAATTTATGGGTTAATTAACTATTTTATCAAACTTTTATTAAAAATTATATTATTAAATAATGACAACATGCTTTAATTAATTAAATAAGAATTTAATCAATTAAAGATAGCAATTTTGATTTATTGTCAAAATTAAATAATATAATTAATAATAGATAGAATTAAATTTAATTAAACAATTAAGTGGCAAATATTAAATCTAATTAATTAAATATGAAAATATTCAATTAATCAAACTTTAGGATAAATGTGATTTATTGCCAAATAATTATAAAATTAAAGATAATTATGATAATTAGGAATATTACTAGAAATATTCCTTGATGCAGAATTTAAGATAATCAATTAGATTTGATGATATTCAGATGTGCCTTAGGTTAGGACTTTGATATCAATTTCGTTTGATTTGTCGATATAGGAGGTTAATGAACATATAGCCCATTTTTGGGGTATTACAATTAGTAGATATCAATAAGATCGAATAACTAAAAAGGTGCCTCGCAAGGTTCTTCGACATATTCCCATTATTCCACATTTGCAACGATTATTCAAGTGCAATAGCTTGGCACAATTTATGGATTACCATGCATGCAATAGAAGTCAAGATGACATTATGCGAATGTCTACAGATGGCTCAGCATTTAAGGAAATAGAAGAAAAATGGCCACACTTTAAAGAAGAACCTCGTAATCTCAAGCTTTCATTGGCAGCGGACGGTGTCAATCCGTTTGGAGAGATGAGATCTACTTACTCGGTGTGGCCTGTTTTTGTTATCAACAATAACATTCCTCCTTGGTTGTCCATAAAGAGGGAGCACATAATGTTGTCACTGATTGTTCTAGGTATTTTTTGATTTAATGGTCATCTAAATTAATTTATTATTAATAATCCATCAAAATGGTCATAATAATTATGTAATGTTTTTTTCATTCAACTAGGTAAGTACCAAGTTAAAGATATCAATGTATATATTGAGCCCCTTATCGACGAGTTGATGGTGTTATGGAATGGGGTCACTATGTATGACATCTCTAGACCAATAGGACAAAGACAATTTCAATTCCATGCAATGCTTGTATGGACAATACATGATGCCCCTGGGCTAACACATTTTTGTGGTATGTTCTCTTTTTAATGCCTCTTTTTTGGTATGTTATAGTGCTAACACAAAATTAACACATTTAATCCAATTATACATGATCTTGTAGGTCTTTAGATAAAGGGAAAATTTGCATGTCCAGTTTGTGGTCCAAAGACAAAATCTCGTCATTCAAAAAATTTGAGAAAGCAGGTGTTCGATGAGAATAGACACTTTCTCCACAGAAATCGTAAGTACCGAATTACTGAAAAACATATTTTCAATGGGAAAGAAGAGACTACATCAAAGCCACAGAGAATGACACCTCACCTATGGAAGTTGGCATACAATAAAATAAATCATCGAGGTAATGTCATTCCATCTGATGGGTTTTGTTTCAAATTTATATTTTGATATTGTGTTTTGTTTACTGATGATGTAATTGATGCTTGTGAAGGTCATCAATGCATCAATGACCAACTTCCAAAAGGACTAAAAAGTTATCCTACACAATTTAATAGGTTGCCATACTACGAGCAACTCCCAATCGCGCATTTGTTTGATCCTATGCATATTGGAAAGAATGTAACATAGACATTATGAAAAATATTGGATGGAAGGCATGACAGACCAAATTATCAAAATTTGTAGTGACATTGAAGAATCCAACCATGCAATGAAAATTTTTATTTGATCAAATAACAATGGAGACCAGATTGATACAAATGCCCTTCCATGGTTATTGTCGGAGCAGCAGAGCAATGCTATAAAAGAAATTATAAAAAAAATACGATTTCCCATAGGATTTGCTGCAAACATAAATGATCTCATATCAAATAAAAGTGAATTTGGGCCAGGGATGAAAACACATGATTGACATATATTTATTAAGGTAATTTATATTATTTTGTATTCACTATATATTTGTATACTGCATGTGGTTTTCATTGCATTTTTTTATAAAATATTGACAAAATCATTCTACAAATATTGCAGTACGTTCTACCTCTATCTCTCCCACACCACTTTTCCAACGGTGTCAAACAAGTTATATATGATCTTGAAAAATACATGAGGTGGTTGTCATCTAAAAAAATCAATAAAGAAGATATAAAATACTGGAAGAGAAAAATTCCTCTTCTTATGTGTGAAATGCAAAAGTGTCTACCTTCAACTTTTTCAATGCACAAGAACATTACCTCATACATCAAGTTGAGGAGATTGAATTGTGTGGACCTGTACCAACTAGGTCAATGTGGATGGTTGAGAGACATTTGAAATTTTTGAAAGGCTTGGTTTGACAGAGAGCACATCCTAAGGGTTCTATGGTGGAGGGATATATGGTATACCAGACCATGGTGTACATTAGTGAATATCTTCCTAAGTTTGCAGCAAAGATTCATGTAGATCGTATTTGGGATCCCAACTCCATTAACAAATTTGAAGGGGAGTACTTGATGGGCAAAGGTAGATTGAGGAAAGTGAGAGGTAAATCTAAGATGTTATTGTAGTTAATTAACTCTTATAAATCTGGTCGAGAGTGGGATGCAATAAATCTAAGATGTTTTTGATACAGCTGGTCGAGAGTGGGATGCAATACATTTGTATATTGCAAACAATTTTGATTAGATGACGGTATGGATTGAACGATGTCAACAAAATGGTTGCTCATTAACATGGGAAGGTGTTGCTTCATTTGTTAGAGAAGCTCATCGTAATGGAGATTCCAATGTTACTCCAATGGTAATTGATCTAGCACATAGTTTAAGAGGTGGACAGGTACGTACAAATTTATTAATGATCATGACTTGTATGTTTCATATCAACTCATGATGTAAATAATTTACACACTTGAAAAATTGCAGGTCAAGCACCACAAAGCTATGTACTATCATGGCCACAAATTTCGCATAAAAAAATTGGATGACACAAAGAAAACTTGTGATTTTGGGATAAGTGCAGTTTTTGAGGTCACCAATATATCATCTAGAAATGACATACATCCTCAACAATCTTAAAATCAATACTATGGCATCTTAGATGATATAATTGAGTGCAACTTTAACTCCTTCAAAGTAGTTCTATTTGTCGTCAAATGGTACAGGCTACGATTGAATCAAAATGATCCAGATAGAACTGTTATTCAACATGATAATGGATTTACAATGATTAATACAAGGTCATTTGAGCCAGTTGGAGATGAGCCCTATGTTCTTCCAAGCTAGTGTGAGCAAGTGTTTTACTCAGAGGTTTCACATAAACAGGGTTGGTCATTTGTTGTTAGACATGATCCAAGAGGAAGGCCGATAAAGTATAATGTTATGGAAGAAGAAGATACCGAAGATGATGAAGAAGCAGATGATGATGATGATGATGATGATGATGGTGATAGTGATGGTGATGGTGATGATGACGATGATGATGATGATGGTGATGATGATGGTGATGACGATGGTGATGGTGATCATGGCAATGATGATGATGGTGATGCTGTTGATGGAGATGATGATGGTGATGATGGCGATGATGATGATGATGATGATGATGATGATGATGATGATGATGATGATGATGATGATGATGATGATCAATGACATAATTGAAATGGTTACATATTTATTGTGTTAAATTCTAATGATTACATATTTATGTTTTTCTTTAAATTGTAATGATTACATATTTATTTGTGTTTGATTATCACCTTTTTTGCAAACAGGCAATTGACTATAGACATTGTCACCCCGGCCTTCTATTGATGATCTTGCATTCCATACATAAAGTAAATTTGTTCACGTTTACGATGTTGCATATTGTTCATGTTATCTTCTAAGTTATTTGTAGCATACGTATCATGTAATATTTAGCTAACTTAAGATAAATGATTAACATATGTAGGAAATTTGACCCCTTTGGCGTGGATCATGCACAGTGACATGGATCGGCAGGTATAAGTCAATAAATAGACATAATTTTCTTATATTCTTCTTGTTTATCACTGAGCATGTATGTTATAAATAGACATATTATATAATCATATAATGTATATATAGACAAAGAAGAACCATACGTATGGGTCACGACTTGATTATTCTATATATATTGACGTGGCAATATCTCATTTGATGGATTGCAGCACCCACCAAATAGGTACTTGTCAGATCTATCTACATCGAATGAGGGAAATGAGGGAATGCTAGATGAAAGTTCTACATGTAGTACGGCTAAAATAGGGATATCAACTAGAGGTCAAAAAATTAGAAAAAAATTTGATAAACGCATGGAATATTTCTTTGCTAATGGGGGGTCATGTTCTTATGATGATGAGACCAAAGGCGACATCAAGGTGCCCTTTCGGTACACACACATTGAGAAAGAATGGGTACCCAATGAGCTACCTCCAATTAATACTGATTTTTGTGTTAATGAGAGGATATATCGCATTGCTCGATCCTCATTACATGGTTTGGGCCTATTTTCCATGGATGGGATAAAGGTATATTACAACAGAGTTGTTGAATTGTTAAAGTATGTCGGTCCGTGTTACAATTACAATGATTGGATACGGATTGTTCAATATAAAAAAAGTATGCGTAGGTATGCACTATCAGCTAATTATATACAAAGGAAAGAAAATGATCAAAGTAAAAGATTTGCAATGTACATTGATGGGAGACCAAAAGCAACAAGTAATATTGCGGGTTTTATAAATAGTACGCGACCTTCGTCAACTAATAAGCAACCCAATTGCATATTTGAGGCACGTGAGGGGAATCAATTTTTTGTATGTGCAATAAAATCAATAAGTGCAGGGGAAGAACTGCTAATAGATTATCATTTAAATCACATAGATACAAACAAAGTTACTATCATGAGGGTGGTAAGTACTATATACCATTTTATTAATAAGTTTTTTTTTGCTAAGTCTATTGCTTTTAGTTCGCTAAAGTTTTTATATTGAATCTTTGTCACAGGACGATATAGATCCCGCACATGATAGAGGCCACGAGGATGCTCCTCCCACCTGTTCTTCAGCAAAGGTAAACCTTATTAAAATTGTACAAATTAGATAGTTGAAAAATGTTATATTATTACGTTATTTTATTTATGGTTTTGGAGTTTTTATGATAGTTTTACTGATATTCCTGTCACAATTTGATGTTCAGGATAAGGGAAAAGCACCCTTGACAGTAGAGGCAATAGCTACCCCTGAGGATGATGATCTTTTTGCAGATTCGCCCAATGTTATAATCATGTTGAAGAAAAAAATGAAACAAATCAATAAAGATATAATTAATATTTTGTATGAAACAAATCCAACTGAGGAGATGCTCATGAGGCTAACTGAATTGAAAGCACTTGCACGTCAGTATCAAGTAAGCAGTAATGAATCTTTAGTTATAACAAAATTTCAATAAAGGTTAATATTTTATACTCTTTTATGTTGTGAAGTAAAATATATGTAATATATGTTCTTGTTGCAGGATTTTATGGAATCTCTAGTACCTGGTCAAGGACAATGTGCGGATGAGGCCGGTACTAGTAGACCTCCGGCCGCCTCAGGTAAAATAATCCTTTAGTTGACAAGTTACAAGGAATTTTTTTTTTGGAACATTCAAAAACTTCTCAAGTTAACTCTTACTTTTATTATTTCAAAATGTCTTTGCTAACAATGTATTGTTCAGGTCATCAATTGCAGGAGACTCCTCCTAGCCAGGTTGTCCATAGAAGATTGCCAAGTGCAATGTTGGCCACAAGGGCCATGCAAACATCAATGCCTTCAAGGGCTATGGCAACTAGTAAATCATTGTTTTACTATATTTGGTTTTGTGCTAATTATGATTTCATAATTTGTACTTTAATCTTGGGTGCATCACATAGTGGATTTTTTTTTGGAGCAGGAGATACCCCGGTGGCACTGCTTGGTACACCAGATACTGATCAATCTACATGTATTGGTGATAATTCACCACCATTTCCTAGATCTACCCATGTTACTAGCACAGGAGCTACGCATACGTCATTATTGATTGACAATAATGAATCAATGCCTATAAAATGTCCTCAAATTCCAAGTACTTTAAATAATTATTTTTTATATTGTAATATGCATTTACCTATTCATAACAAGTTTTGGATTGATTATCCCATGACATTTTTTGCAGGAAATGATACGTTTTATAAGAAGCTTTATGACCTCACATTGCATATATTTGGGCCCACCATACGTACAAGGTGGAACATCATAAGCGAACTAAGTTTATCCCACTATTTTTTTTTCATATCATTAATTGGTACAATATTTTTCCTTTCATTCCTGTCTTTTCTTTTAGTGGCTATATCTAACAATTTTGTGTTTTTCCTTAAAAGGTGGAATTTGTAAGAAAAAAGTTTAAAAGATCAGCTCGTCAAAGATTTACAGCATGAGTTTGGTAATAATATTTTTGATGAGAAGAAAATTTTAGAAAGAGCTTGCAAACATCTTAAGACCGTGAGGGACGCATATAGAAAGAGTCTCGTCCAGAACCCAAAGTATGAGCGTCCTCCCTTTATTTCAGTGAGGGATTGGAATGAATTTATTTTAGATGCAAAGGAGAAAGTGGATGCTCAAAAAGGAGTTTCACCAACAAATGCGAGAAGGTATGCAATAGTATTAACTACTAGTGATAAGGTGTTTGGCATGGACTTTTGAGATGATAATTAAATTTTGAATGCAATCATCATTTTTCAATTTAATATCTTGGTATGATGTTTTAGACATTTTCACCATTGAATGCAATGTGTTCAGCATTTCAAAGTTTCATTTGTTATTCCATATAAATGTTTTTATAACCATTTTTTCAAACTTTTCATAGGTTGCAGGACACTTCAAAGGCAACAAAGGCCAGGCTGCAAAAGATTGGGCAACACAGACTTGGCACTGGAGGATATTCAAAAATTAAAGCTCGCATTGTAAGTAGCAGTAAATGAATTGTAGAGAAAAATTATTTATAAAATGCAAATAATTTTGTTTAATCAAAAAATGCATGGCTCTGATTTTAATGTAGAGGCCACGGAAGAACACAGAAAAATTGCCTTCAAGGAAGGCTATCAAGCCGTGGCTGAATGCCTACGGAAAGCTTCCACTGGCCCAACCAAAGAGTCTCCTGCATCATGTGCACAGGTAAATATGCCAAAAAATATATTAGAAATTGAATACTTGAGCAACAATCAATTTGATAATAATGTCTATTACATTGCAATGCAGCCTCTTAATCATGACACAGATCATACGCCGCATCATGAAGCCCCTGATGTGCATCATACTATCCAAGGAGGTGCTCATTTGCTATTTAAAACTAATTATGTAATTATTAATACAATTTAACATCTTAAATTGAACTTGGTGTAACATTTTTCTGTATATTTTAGAGGATACAGAATCAGGTCATGCTGAACGAGTGCCGGAGGATGTTCAGACTGATCACCATGTAGATCATGTGGCACATTCAGGTAAAGAAAATCTATGTTTTGTTCTTTTAAATTAATTTTTTGATTTATAGTTCTTTTACTTACATAAATACTTGTAATTCAATAATATAAAATAGTGTGAATTTAACTCATGAAGTAGTTATTGCAGCAGACCCCCCTTCAGCGCAGTGGCCTTCTGTTCCTAAAGAGATGAGGAGGAGACACACGTTGGGATTAGAATCAATAGAGGAGGGGAATGATGAGGACATTGATCTTCCTCTTAGAAATTATATGATTAAAAAAAATAGAAAGAAACCCAAAAAGAAATGATTGTAATTAACATTTATTGCTAATGAAAGAACATTGTCTTAATGGATGTAATTTTGTACTAGTAATGTTGATGAATGATGTGTGTTAATACGTGTTAATGAATTATTCGTGAATGTTGTGTGTTAATGAATTATGTGTTCTTGAATTATTTATGAATGTTGTGTGTTAATGAATTTTATGTGTTAATGAATGTTATCATGTGATTATAATGATTGAATGTTATATTTCAAAAATGGATGAATGAATGAATGAATGAATGAATGAATGTTATTAAATGTTAATGGGGAATTTAGAGTGATGTTAGGGGGGGGGGAGGGGCCAAATGAGCTTCCACCTTCACATGGTTGGCCTTGTTTAGTAGAGAATATTAAACTATTCTTGAAACCAAGTGAAGCTCAAACTTTAAAGACAAGCTTAGAGTTTTTGATGCAGAGCCTTCTAATATCCCCTTAAGGAACCTTGTTCAACTTGAGGATTCAACAACGTCTTGGAATCCACTCAAGGAACTAGAGTTCAACTCGAGGATCAATAAGAAGTCCCTGACTTTAGGATATTAACCAAACACTCCTCTACAATAGGTTCACTACCTTGATTCATTTTAGACAACTTATCAATTCACTTTGTCCATGTTCCAATTTCCCTCTCCTTGGGAACACTCCTAATTCACCTTTCATGCAATCACCTCTTGATTTCTGTCTTCAAGGATTCCCTTGATCCTTCTAAGGCTTCAAAAATCCTCAAATAGCCTAACTAAGGAGTTCCAACCCCTACCAAGCATTAACTCTATCCCAATCTTCAAAACTGCCTTTTCTAGGACTGTCCAATTAGCCCTGTCCTGCCAGTAAATTGCACTTTTCTCTAAAATTCCTCAAACACCATGGTGACTTCTTCACCTTTCCAGATACCCTTTATGGAGTTCTTCAAACCTTGCTAATACCAATCCTTCAACTTGTGACTATTGCACACTTCTATGACTGTCCCTATCAATAATTAGGCCTAATTAGCCCTCCTCTTCCAAAGCAACTCCTATTTACACTTACTCTCAACCTTCCAACCTTTATACAGTCTCAAGGCATATAATAAACATTAGAATTCCTCAATTAGTTTGACCCTCCAAGCTTTCCTAGATACTTTTTCATCAAACCCTCCCTTTAAGGGTTTCTATCCTAGGGCTTCCTAGAAAAGACCCTAAATCAACTCACAAAACCTTTCTAATGGCTCAAACACCTTCAAACAAACTCTCTCAATCGTTTCCAACACTCATTTACCAATTCCACCCTCAACTTGTTCATATTCACCATGTGGTGCTTCCCAAATGCACCCTTCACTGCCTGTTCAACAGTCACCTACTGTTCCTTTCTCCTTTCACTAACACCTGCATCCAGATCATGATAAAAAAATAATATTTATAGGCCTTAGTACCTCTCCCATAGGTGATTATTAGAACACAAACAATTACGGGTACTTTCCCCTTTTTAATCACAACAAAAGTTGACAGTTCTGATTTACATGGAGATCCAATTAGAATCAACTCTAACATACTTCACAGATTAAAAGCCTAATGTTTAAGCTTTACATAGCTTGTTGCCTATAGATTGTAATTTTTAGTATGTACTTCATTCTATATATGAATAAGCTAGCTAGTTTGTTAATTAATGGGCCAATTTCTTTGAGAATTTGCCAGCCTTTTCAGAAGTATTTTTGTTTAGGATGTCAAAGAGATATGAAGAAGAAGAAGAGAACTTTTGTGAATTGAAGTGTCAAGAGGGTGGTATTTATCTTTTGACATTTGGAGGGCATGACAAGCATGTGTAAGCTGCCTCACTTGCATTTTGAATTTTATAATTCTATCAAATTTATCTTGCTCATTTGGTTTCGCTTGTGCAGGTTTGGGCCTGGGGCAATCCAAAATATCAATGAAGCTTTGAATAAGGCATGAAAAGATATTCATAAATTCACAAGGTATGTGATATTTTTTGGGTCATTATATTTCATTATATCAATGGTTCTAAGGATAATTTGGCAGGTCGAGGGGGACAGAGATGCAGCAGTTCTTATCACAATGAATGAGGTAATTTCCACCATTTTTACAGGTTGGGTTGGATCATGAGAATAGTTATATAATTTGATAAGTAGGAAATATTTTTTTACAGTAAGTTAAATTATGATATTATTATCAAAATTTAACTATGTATTTTTATAATTAGTTTACTGACAAATGTTTCATGAATAGTAGTTCATAATAACCTTTCTTTTATGAGAATGAATGGAACACTTAGTACTCATTGCATCTAGATGATGCTCATAGTGGTGAAACGCTACTCCCCAGCAGGTCACTCATCCCAATATTATTCTAGTTCAAGTGCTCTTTACTATGAAGGTTCCTCCAACGTTAAGCCCACTTTGCTTGCAACCCCATTTGCAAAACATTTAGCAAGTTTTGTGCCTTGTGAACCATTCATTAAAAAGCCTCTTAAGCTCATCAATTGATAATTAAGAGATATTTTCCACAAGTTGTCAAATTGTGATATTGCAATCAGCATTCAACCGTGTAGCTTTATGGTTAGCTTATTGACAAATATTTCATGAGTAGTGATTCACATGAATCCATCTCTCATGAGAATGAATGGAACACTTAGTGCTCATTTCATCTAGGTAGTAGGATGTAGTTTCATGTTTTAAGATATTCAATAAGGTCAGTAGGATGTAGTTTCATGTTTTAAGATATAGTTTCATGTTTTAAGATATTCAATAAGGTCATTGGACCAATTATGAGTCATTAGCATAGGTCTAGATATTATAAAAAGCATAAAAAGCATATCTTATAATTTGAATTCAAACTCAAACGGTCACTAAGTAGTTCTGGAGGGAAACTTAAGATTTACTATTTGTCTTGTTTAAATAAACATTCCAACTACCTTGGTTGGTTGGGCAGTCAATTAGAGGTCTATTTAAGATGTCACAGCCTTAGGCAAGGAGGAGGCATGGTTTTGTATGAAGTACGCAAAAAAATTGTACGGACAGACAATGAATCAATGAGATTTTGAAGTTTTCTTGCTAATTTGAAGCCCTCTTTGATGTAGAAATCTTCCATAAATGTTGGTAAGGCATACTTAAGTTGTTTTGAGTTGAATTTGGTGAATTTAATAACACATTTCAAAACTTATTATTGCTGTCACGCCAAACATACAGTTTTGCATTATTTTTTTCAAATGAATAAGTGAGGGTTCCATCCTATGAATGTATATCTGACCATGGGATGGACCCTGATGGTTCTAACATGTTTAACTAACCATGAAAATTGAAGGAAAGTGAAGATTTGCAGGATAGGGTGAAGCATATGCAAATTTGAGTGGTGTAGGGATTGATTTGGGTACCCAAATGATGCTAACAGTCACACAGCCGTACATCTAGCTTAAGGAGGTGTATTTTTTGTTGGAGAATATTTTAACACATGTTGAAAATATATGGTGAAACCTGAAGTTTGGGTCTTGGAAGTGCCAGATTGACCTAGTTCAATGATGCCCTAGGAAATGAGGGTTTTAATGCATGTAATTGGGGTTTTTGTACCAAAACACTTCATAGTCTAAAATTGATTAGTGATTTCTTTAATTGGGCATAAATAATGATGGTCTTATGAATTTCATGGAGTTTGGATGCATTTGGAGCATGGTTGCTTTGTAAACCCACCTAATTAGCCCTCTAAAAATAGTCTCAATCATGTTTTCTGGTAATATTTTCCATAGTAACAATATTTAAGTTTTGGATATGTTTTAGTACAATAAAAAGGGTATTCATAAATATAATTACCTTATCAAGTGTTTTGGAAAAAATTTGAGTTATTTGGGTTTTAGTGCTGTTGGAGGGCTACTAGCCTGTCAACTAGACCTAATAGTCAGTTTTGGGGATTTGATGATTGGAGTTGCATAAAAGGTTGAAACTGATTGATTCTTGTCTAAAACATCTAGTTTATACCATTTGTGTCCACCCTAGGCATTTGGAGGCAAGATTGAGTGTTTTGTGGGTATTTGACCTTTGGAGTACCTTAAAGGCTTATGGGATCCTTGTAGAATTGAACAAGTTTTGTGTGAAACCACCACTTCTGCTAACCACTCTACATCATGAAGCACTAGGACTATTTTTTTAATTTTTGATGATTTTGGAATGCTAATGAAAACTATGAATGAATGTTGTCTAAGGTGCATGTAGTATACCCTAAGATAGATAAATGTAAACCTTCTAAGGAAATACCTAAATGATGTTGGGAACTATCTTGAATTCAATTTTGAGGAAAACAAAATTATAATTATGACAAGGTGTTTATGAATAAGACAAATTTAGACAAGAATGACAAGCATCCAAGAAAAGGTGGACATGAAAAGAAGATAACTATATTTAAAGGAAGTCAAGATAATGTGCAAAGCCACTATAGGATTGTCCTCAAAAGATGTACCCTCTAATTTGGAAAATGACTCTAGAAAGTGTAATTCTTGACCCTAGGATGTGCAAGCTATGTTTTTAGATTTTTAGATTTTTTGAATCTAAGATGAGGACTATTCACTATGAAAATGACTAAGAAAGGTTATAAACTCTCAATATAAGAATGCCACTAAAATGCAAGGTATGAACTTATAATTTGCAAGGGTTTCCAATCAAAATATTCTAGATAAAGGAAAAATGATATATTTATGACCCATGCTATTTTGTTTCTCTATGTGGGACATTTTTTAGGACAAGTTTTGATGATTCATAAACACAAAAATCACACAATCACTTATGGCTGTAGGTATGACTAAAATGAAATGTTTTTTCTTTATTCTGTCTACTATATGAAAAAAGGCAAAGTGTGAAATCTATGAAAATCACTTTCTTGCATGAGTTTAAAATGAAATAAGGAAAATTCTATGATGCAGGAAAAAGAAACGAATCTGATAAATACCCCTCGGTATTCAGCATTTCCCCCTGGTTATGAGCTACCAACAAATATTGCAATAATTACACTTCAGGTAAATTTCGCATTCTTTTCGAGAGGATGATGAATATTTTAAGGTTTATTTCAAGTAGATTGTTTGGGAGAGTCATTTAGATTTATTTTTTCCTCTTTTAGTTTTTATTTTACATTGAACATGCAATTTGGAGAACATGAACTAGAGGATAAGCTTACTTTATTGCGTTTAGCACATCTTTATGAGTTAAATTTGAACTTTATATAAACTGAACCATTTTGTTTGTACAAAACTATGGTCTGAAATTGTAAAATTATAAAAACATTTGGAAAAATGTCTGTTGTCCTGTATTCTTGTGTAGATTGGAGAAGATGACAAGTTTTCACCCCCGCAAGAGTTGATCTTCAAAAACTATTTCTAGGATGGAAGGTATACTCTTTTGCAAATGGACCTTACTAGCTTCTGATGCCCTATTTTTTCATGTGGATATCCAATTACTCCTTTGTAAGATTGATGGCATGTGTTTTTCCTTAGTTGTATAAAGCTTGCCTCAAACATTTATTCCAATGCGCTGCCTTTGTACAACCAAAAAATCATATTTATGCATGTCATAAATGCAATTTTTCATATTTAAGGATAAATCTACTTTGGCAACATGTGTCTACTAAAAACTCATTAAAGTGGTTATTATAGATTATCACTCTTTCAGTCCTCTTTGACATTACCTTCTTTATTGATTTGTATACTCTCATCTTTTAACTATTATGTTCAGGCACAGAGAAGCCCATATAACTTGATACTAGAAAAAACATTTGACAAATTTGCAAACAATTGTTCACTTGGTGAAGCAAAAAATGTTTTGTAGTACAGTCTGCCAAACAAGAACCATCTATCTCTATTTCATTGTTGAACACTTGGATATTTGAAAATCTGATCTGCCATTTTGTTTGATTTTATTTCTACATTCTTAAGATTCCAAAACATATTATGTTGGTGATTTAGTTCTTCATTAAGTTGTTTTTCAATTGTTATAAATCAAAGGTAAGCAGTCACAAGAAAATTTAACAAACACATTTGTATGTTAGCATGATAGGATCAAGTTAAAAGCATTTTCTAAATTCATAATTATAAGACATTGTTGTCATTTTAATGAATTCAATATGCATAACAATAGAAGCCTATAGAAGCCTTAGTTATAGGTATAACAATAGAAGTTTGTTTTTCAACTTTCAAGGATAGTTTTATACGTAATCATTAAATTGGTCACTGATGCAATTTCCAAAACTGAATTCTACTGTATATTTTTTTATTTTGTAGATTGAAGAAGTTGTCGAGCTCAATCTTTCTGCGGTTCAGGAAAAGTCAGAAATGACATCATTGGACTGGCGAATTGAAGGTGAAGAGAATGATATGCATGAGCCATCTAAGAGAAACAAAATAATGAATGAAGAATTTATTGTGGAATTAGCACCTATGGAAATCAGAACCATTCAACTTGAGTTTGATGACTGAGGACTATGTGAGTCCTGTATGAAATTTTTTACAACAGTTAAAAGAACCCATGATTGTCAAATTTTTATGACTCGGGAACCCCACTAGCCCTTCAGGCTCACCAAAGGCTACATACCCACAATTGAATAAACTATGCCTCCAAACACCTAAGATGGACCAAAATGGTGTAAACAAGGTGGTTTCAACAAGAATCAATCATTTTTGATAGCCTTTACAACACCTATTGACCACAACCTTCAAATCTGCCTTCTAGCCCTATGAGCCCCAATTAGCCCTGCTGGACCAATTTTCTCCCTTTTTCTCTGAATTTTTCCAAACAACTTGAGAAAAAAATTATAGTTTCAGACACCCTTTTCAGGTTTATTTAACATATGTAAACTTCAATGGTGACTCCTTTAGACCGGTCTTAACTTCCTTCACAAGGTACCCTCCTAATGGCATCAAAATCAAGCAAATAACAAAGCAACTATATCATCCTCTTATCCTCATCACTCCAGAATTTCATCATAGTTATAATATGGAAAAATATGACTAAATCCAAGAGATTTTAGTCCTATTCCACAAGGAATGCCCAAAACACTCATTCAATGCCTTCAAACCCTTGTTGCATAGGGTTTCACCAAACACCTATCTCCACTAACCTTGGAGACCAAATAATGGTTCATACACCTTCTCTTTGATGCCCTAGGACATCTCAAATCATTAGATAACCTTCTTGTACAGCTCAATATGCTGCTGTCATACTATTCCCACCAATCCACCATGGGACATTTCCATTATTTTCTCCAAACTTGCTATCTTCGCACTAGTGCTACATCAAAACTTGTTATATTTCTATTGTACATGTTAGTAACATGCCTCCCATGAAGTTTGGGCCCTTGAATTCATGGGAGGTTCATCTATTTAAAGAAAACTTTTGTCTGTCACAGGAAAAACTCAAGAAAACAGCCTGAAATGAACCAACAGTCGTATATGCTGCTTCAAAACAAAGTGTTATTCATTCAATAATGAGTGAAATGTGTTTAAATACCCTTCTAATTCATGTATTTGATAGTCCCAAACAAAAAGAAGTTCAATACATTGAATGGAACAGCACCAAAATGAAATTTTATTGCTTGCTTTCACAATAGTCCGTACAACAGGCTTTTTTTCTCCCTATCCCCCTCCATACAATGGATTACATGAACCCATCTCTCATGAGAATGAATGGAACACTTAGCACTCATTGGCTCTAGGTGATGCTTACGGAGGTGAAGCACTGGGACTTCCTGGGAGGTCATCCATCCCAGTACCACTCCAGCTCGAGCACGCTTAACTACAGAGTTTCCTCCATGGTTAAACCCACTCTGCTTGCATCCTCATTTGCAAAACCTTCACCAAGTATTGTGCCTTATGAACCATTCATTAGAAAGCCCCTTAAGCTCATCAATTAATAAGTAGGAGATATTTTCCACAACAAGTCAAATTGTGATATTGCTATCAAGATTCAACTGTGTAGTTTTTTGAGTCAAACTCATTGACCCGTGATTCATGAGTAGTGGTTCACATGAACCCATCTCTCATGAGAATGAATGGAACACTTAGCACTCATTGGCTCTAGGTGATGCTCACAGAGGTGAAGCACCGGGACTTCCTGAGAGGTCACCCATCCTAGTACTACTCCAACTCGAGCGCACTTAACTACGAAGTTTCCTCCATGGTTGAACCCACTCTGCTTGCATCCTCATTAAACACACTCTACTTGCATCTAGAGTGGGTTTAACCATGGAGGAAACTCCGTAGTTAAGTGCGCTCGAGTTGGAGTAGTACTAAGATAAGTGACCTCTCGGGAAGTCCTGGTGCTTCACCTCTGTGAGCATCACCTAGAGCCAACGAGTGCTAAGTGTTCCATTCATTCTCATGAGAGATGGGTTCATGTGAACCACTACTCATGAATCATGGGTCAATGAGTTTGACTCAAAAAACTACATAGTTGAATCTTGATAGAAATATCACAATTTGACTTGCTGTGGAAAATATCTCCTACTTATTAATTAATGAGCTTAAGGGGCTTTCTAATGAATGGTTCATAAGGCACAACACTTGGTGAAGGTTTTGCAAATGAGGATGCAAGCAGAGTGGGTTTAACCATGGAGGAAACTTCGTAGTTAAGTGTGCTCAAGCTGGAGTGGTACTGGGATGGATGACCTCCCGAGAAGTCCCGGTGCTTCACCTCCGTAAGCATCACCTAGAGAAAATGAGTTCTAAGTGTTCCATTCATTCTCATGAGAGATGGGTTCATGTAAACCACTACTCATGAATCATAGGTCAATGAAAAGAACTTGGTCTATAACCATTTTTTTTATAAAAAAAATTCGCATTGGTTGAAATTTTGACCAATTCTAGAACCAATTTTGACCAACTATTGGTCAAAATTTAGACCAATGGACCAAAAAATTGACGACGAATCTATACTTTCAACCAATCCAATGGTTGAAATTTTGACCATTTGATTGGTGGAAAGTATGGATTCATCGTCTATGGTTTGGTCCATTGGTCGTAATTTCGACCAATCCTTGGGGCAATCAGTGGTCAAAATTTTGACCATTAGAAAAAATGACGGCGATTTTTGAGCCTGGGATATCATCAAAATTTTGACCAAAACACAGGTCAAAATTTTGACAAATAGAAGAAGCGTCGAAAATTCGATGAAAAAAAATGACGACAGTTTTGGTGGTAAATTCAACCAATTACTGTGGAAATTTTGACCAATTTTCGTCGAAATTTGAAGTCAAATTTACTAGTGTACCTTAGGCTTAAATAGAACAGATTTTGAACTCCTATTCAGCAAATACGAAAACAAATCCAAAAGGAATTCATCTTCTTCTACAAGGATATTGATAAAATATCTGTAATTATTTTATAGTAGCCCAAATCTTCTCATTTATTTTCCTTTGATTTGTAGAAGGCACTATAAATCCTCCCTTATATCTTCACTTTTGTGTATGTTTTGAAGACCGTTGCAGAGGCTGTGGGAGATTGGTATTTTGAATGGAGGACTATGAAGGAAATTGATTGCCCCTATCCATGTGATAAAACATGTCACAATTAAATTTTTAATCATTCATCACTAAACCTAGATTGAACAGTCACCAATAATCAAGTTACTGGTTGATAAAAATGGCAGGCAGAGAGATGGGAAGGAGAAATCCATGGTCTCTGAGAGAGCCTCCTCGAAATCCATGGCCTTGGCGAGATCATCATCTCAACAATCATAGGCATTCAAGGAATGACTTCACATTTCAAGGTGATGGGTTTCAGGAATTCAAATTTGGTAGGTATGGTGAGCAGTCTACAAGAAGGCAGCAGAGCATACATTATGAAGGGAAACTCAAGACACGTTCTTGGAGACAAGATTCGAGAGATAAATTCTGGAAGGGCTAGACACACTAGAACAAAGAAACATGGGAAGCCCAGAGAAATTCAAATTTTCACCAAATTCAAAATAAATGGTCACTTCCAGAACTTTCAAAGTTTGGGTTCAGTAAAAGGAGTTGAAGGATTTCACCCATTAATCCAAATTTCATTCCAATCTTTCCAACTACCCCTCTGGGAAGACCGTTCAAACATCCTCCCCCCAAAAAATCTTGGATAGGAATTCATTGAGTAATCCATAGAAGAAGAAATGAACTCCTCCGATCAAACAGGATTCCAAGATTTCCTAAGAGAGTTAATGGGGTCCCCAAAGTTCCCTCCAAAAAATGGAAACCGATACAGGATAACCGTCAGGAGCTAAATCTTTCCATAAATCTACAAACTCTCTCCACAAATCTAAATCCAAAAGGTGCTCAGGGCGACTCTCAAGATATCTCTCCTCAGCTTCCTCCAGATAAGGATGATATTCTAGCAAGATAATAGGTACCTTCTATCATTTTCTCTGATGAAACACTAAAACAAAGGAATCGTTTCCTCTTACAGCATGTAGTGATATGCAAATTTTGGAATGCTAACATGTCTTACACCAAGTTCAATACATGGGTTTCTGCAAATTGGCTTAACATCACACAGATTGATTCTCTAGATAATGAATCAGGGTATTTCCTAGTCACATTCCAAGATAAGCCCAATAGAGACAAGATTTTCAAATGGAAAGGATGGTTCTATGAAAATTCTGGCCTCCACATGCAACAATGGAGTTCAAATTTTGATAGTGCGAAAAATGTCATCAAGTTCATTCCTATGTGGATCACTTTACAAAATCTTCCCATGGAATACAGAGACAAGGACATCATACAAATCCTAGCTAGCAAACTAGGAATCTATCTCAGTCACCACTCTGAAAGGACCATGGCTTCAATCATGATATGCTTGCTCATGAGTCTAGAAAAAGAGCTTCCTAAATCTATTAAAATCATATCAAAATTTGGAACTTGGATTCAAATCATTTCATATGATCCCTGCAAGTATCCACCTCCAAAGCAGGGTATTCTAGGAGAGGCAAATTCGGCAGTTCAGGATATGCTCCCAATGCGGAATCTTAATCATCAGACACCCACCTCAGATCTTCTTCTAGAGGCTGGAGAGCGGGCTTCTATGGTCTGCAACAAAAGTCTACAAGGCCTGGACATGTTTTCAAAAAGTTTGGAACTTTTCCTATGCCTTTTATGCTGGAATGTTAAAAGGTCTTTGAGTCCTCAATATTCTCCTCACACACCTTTTACCATCAACTTCTGCTAAGATGGAGAACCCCCTAGCCATTGAACCAATTTTGACATTAGTTGATACCTGGTAACCACCTAAGCCAGGGTCTAGGCAGAGCACATTCTCCTCAGCTAGATGCATTCTGCTAAACATGAGATCTCTAAAAGTGGTATTTGGGAATAGATGGTTAGCAGGAAACTCTAATCCCTTTCCTCTAGAGAATGCTTTTATTAATTATGTCCCAAGATTCAACTACAAGATCATGGAACAATTAATATCTCATTGGCTTATGGAAGTCCAAATGGAAATGATAGAGAAAATTATAGATCAAGTGCTTCAGGAAGATGCAACATTTAGCCCAGATAAGGAAGGGAAGTTCTTAAATGAGATGCTTCCAAATGCCACTTTAACACCACCACTAGAGGATGATATTCTCGAAATAAGGTTATGTGACCTGAGAAACTCGACAAAGGCTAAAGTCTCTCCTCACCCTTTAACTGCATCACAAGGGTCTCAGAATTCACAAACTCTAGAAATCTATCCCTCCAATACAAATTCGGGCTATAGGAAGTCTTCTGGGCTAAGAAACAAAGAACAAAAAGACTTGAAGAAATCCTCTCCACATGATCAAGGCAATCTCTCAAAAAGAGATAAAATTGAAGGAGGCATTGTCTCGCTTAAACCTTTAAAACACAAAGCTCAGGGTAGGAGCCCGGAGAGTTTCTCTAAAGAACTTCCAAAGCCCATCCAATCAGAGTTAGAGATCCTGATTTCTCCAAGATTACAGGCAATGTATGATCTCTTTGGCAGTACAGCTAAGGACTATCCCTTGGATAATTCTCATCCATCCTCCTTTGTAGAAATACTTCTAGAAGAAGATTATGTGGAAGAAGAAGAGAGATTGATTGATATAGAAGATCCAATGGGTTTTAGTGAAATCAGAGAGAAAGCTCCTCTGGATCTTTCTTTGGAAATTGGATCAGATGGCTCCTCTAGCTCTGTACTAAACAAGATCACCAATAAATTAGGCATTGAAAAATCAATACATAAAAGTGCATTGGATTGTGGGCTGATTAAGAAAAAAGGGAGAGGAAGGAAATTCTCAGCTAACCTCAGAGAGGAAGATGTGGAAGATTATGATCAAACTAAAATCAAAACATACTTAAATGTAGGGAAGGGGAATTTCCTTCCTAAGTTACAATGAGAATCATATCATGGAATGTTAGGGGACTCAATGCCCCTAACAAGCAAGAGGTGGTGAAATGCTGTATAATAACAACCAAAGATGAGGTTGTTCTGCTTCAAGAAATGAAAAATGAGCAAGGACCAATTATCTAATTTCACATTGACTCTAGGTGATTGGAAAGCTATAGGAGTTGAGGCGATAGGATCCTTGGGGGGGATTGCTATCTTATGGAATACAAGACTTTCTTCCTACATTCATTCAGAGAGTAGTTCAAACTAGATTGGGGGTAAAATTGCAAGTACTCGATCAAATCTTAATGTATACATTGTGAATGTATACGGCCCCATTTTGAGTAGAAAAAAATTGGAGGTTTGGGAGGAGATCAGTATATGTTTTGCAGCCTGGCCAGAAGGCAACTTTATAGTGGGAGGGGATTTTAATGCCATCATCCATTCATGTGACAAAGTGGGAGGTTCTTTGAGAGTTTCACAATCTCAAACAGATTTCAAAGATTGGTTACAACGGGAAAATTTAATAGAAATTGAGCTTGAGAATGGTTCCTTTACCTGGTCAAACAGAAGGCTTGGGCTTAGTAACATATTAGAAAAGTTGGATAGATTTATTTTTAGAGGAAACCTCACAAATTCCCTTTTGATTTAAAAGCATTTATATCTCCTACCTCAGGCTCTGATCATTTCGCCATCCATTTAAATATTTTGGAGGAAGATAAACCTTAATGATGTCCATTCAAATTTGAAAATATGTGGCTTAACGAGGAGAAATTTGTTGACTTGGTAGCTAATTGGTGGTCGGAGGTCAAAGTGAAGGGTTCTAAGTTATTTTGCTTTGTGTCCAAACTAAAATATATCAAACAAAATCTACTCATCTAGAACAAAACTCACTTCAAGAACATTTTCTCGTCAAAAGTGGACATAGAGCAAAAACTTGAGGCATTGAATGAAACCATAATGCAATCTAGGATGGATCGAGACCTTTTTGTGGTTGAGAAAGCTTTGTTAAGAGAATTATAAGATATTCTAACTAAAGAGGAAATGTTTTGGAAACAAAAATCAAGAGAAAATTGGCTGTCAGTAGGAGACATAAACACCAAATTCTTCCATTCTAGCACCAAGCAATGTAGGAGTGCGAACAAGATTCTACAAATTGCCAATTTGGAGGGTGTTGGTTCTTTTCCTTGCAGGACCAAACTTGAAACAAATGGTTGGGCTAGAAACACAAGTTAGGCACTCAAGCTTGACAAGAAAAACAAACCAATTGATGAGGATAGAGAGAAATCCTCCTTCTTTTTTGAGCTCCACATTCACTCAGGTGGGTATTGCCTTATCTGCACATTCAAGACACCTCATGACAAACCAAAGGCCTACAGATAGATTAATGTGAAATATTAGTCAATCTCCTATAGGTATCCTATACTCCAATGATAGAAAGTCTCATGCAATAGCCCTACTTGCATGGAATGAGACTGAAAGCTAGAGACCTATACTAACAGCAAGAAAGGGAAAGGGTGGAACTGGATGGAAATGATTTGAAAATGAGTTTGAAGGGACCCCTGAGATACCCTAAGTCTCACATAGACCAGTGCCTTATCCAATGGGCCACAGAGTCAAATACAACATTGCAAGGGACAGTTATGAAACAAGAAAACAATATACTCAATGTGTTGATGCCTGACATCAATCACACACCATGACCAAACCTCAACTTAACAACCACCTGTGCATTCAAGCATGTTATTATCCATCAAAGGATTTTAACCCTCCCTTTAGAAGAGACCTATGAATCAGACAATACATTAACCAGCGTCCATTGAAAGACAAGCATGACCTATCCTTGATATTTCAGCTCATACATACATGAATACTAACCCTAAACTAGTTATCTCTGCAAAGACAACTCCACTTGCAAACACTTAGGCAATGCAAATAGAAAAATCAA
This sequence comes from Chamaecyparis obtusa, assembly GCA_027943335.1. NCBI lineage: Eukaryota > Viridiplantae > Streptophyta > Pinopsida > Cupressales > Cupressaceae > Chamaecyparis > Chamaecyparis obtusa. Next base: position 763,048 of record BSBK01005366.1, on the reverse strand, counting down.
ACACCCTTGATGTATGACTAATGAGTTCAGAATTCAAATGGAGATAGCTTGACAACAGTAAGAGTATGTTAACTTTCTCACACATAACACAAGTCTGTTACAATATGCATTGTATTCTCTGAACCAGCAAGAGAAAGAGGAACACTCTATATGCAAAGAGAAGGAGAAAAATCTACAGGAAAAGGACCCTTCACTGGAACTGACAAAATTCAGAACCCTCTCAAAGTCAAAAATTTGACACTTTATACCACTAGCTACCTTGGAATTCTCTAGGAGAATGCAACAAGCTTGGGACAACTAGGGTTAGGGTTTCAACTACCCAACCAATTCAAACAGTCACAAAATTTACTGCAGGGGCAGGAAATACAAGTAGCCTGGAGAAAACAAATCTCTAGTAGATCAACAATCATGAAAATCTGTGAGCTCAACATAGTACACCAGGAATGCCCTAAAAATTAGTCAAATCGGCCACCTGCAAACACACCTCAAGCACAAAATAGTCCTTCATACGGCACAAAAGGTCTCTGCAATCAAGTAACAGGCCTTTGGACCACTTGGCAACCATTGGCACCACCAAACCAATCAAAATCCACCGAAGAAACCATAAATTCAAGTACTTCCTATCGTTGCAAACCCTTCGGCAAATTTGAATTCAAAATCCAATGGTTATTTTTCTGGTGCCAGCAGTGAATCGATAGTCAAAATTTAAACCTTTATCAACTTTATATCCCCGCTATCTGATCTCCACATTCCCGGGCTCGGCAACTTAACCTCCTACTTTAGTCGCGCTACCGCACGGTCAATAACCTTATCTGCCATAGGAAACCAGCCTCAAAAAACTCTACAAAGTCCTCGACCCCACACCAGCAAGCAGCCAATCAAAAATGAGCACGTCGGCAAGACTAGCATCGCGGGCCCACCTTAGAATTCTGCAACCGCGATGTCCAGCAGTTAGTCGCATGATCACATAACCCAGAAATAGGTTATACAAACATGTGACAACCCATGAAAATAATGCCTCAGCCCCACCAACAACTGCCAGGCCTTAGACTGGGGCCTACCTACCATGTGTCACACCACCACTCGCTGCAGCCACCGAGTCACACCTGCCACAGGACCCACCTGCAAACCCCTGGCCACTTGGCACATCGACACCAATCGGAACACAACACATCACCACCGCGGTCGCCACATTTCCACCTCTCATCGGCCCCAAGGGACACGTGTTGACCGGTCGCATGATCACATAGCCAAAGAATGGGCTATGTGATCATGCGACAGCCAACCAAAAGCCGCCACACGACCACCACTGACAATGGGCCCACAATGAACACACCCATCAGCACCCAATCGGACGGTGGGTGCATGATCGCATGGGGTGAGAATATTCCATTCAATCACGTGCCGACCGTAGATCTTTTTATCTCTGACACTAGGCCCCACTGACAAGTCTGACAAGTCACCGCCACATGGACCAATCGGACATGAGCCTTACCTTTCCACCAACAGGCCCCAAGGACATGTGGCAAGTGGTTGCATGATCCCATAGCCAAAAACTAGGCTATGCGACCATGCGACAACCAATCATAGGCTACCACATGTCCACCTCCTCTGCATCTCCCAGGCCCACCAACGAAACGCCATCAATCATGAAGAGCCGGGACCCATGCGGACAGATGGCAAGCGATCACATGATCGCATGTTAGAAAAGTTTGACATGCAGCCATGCGATAGCCAATAAGAACGTGCCATCTGTCCCCCCTCTGACACTGGGCCCACCAAACTTAAGCAACGCTAGAACAGACCCAATCGACGGTAGGTGCATGATCGCATGGGGAAAGAATATTCCATGTGATCACATGCTGACCGTTGATCTCCTCCCTTTGGCCCCACATCATCGCACTTGTGCACTTAAGACAAAGAACAAGGAGAGCCAACATAAAAGAAGACATGCAAGGTCAAAAACACACAGTGTTTTCGGTGAAAGATCGAAAACACAGAATTTTCAACATGACACAAAGGTAAACCAGGAAGCCGAAAACATTGAGGGTTTTTATGCAGGCCAAAAAGGTCGAAAACAACGTGGATTTTTGAAAGCATTGTGGGTTTTCGACACTGTGGCAGAATTTTGACAATTTCTTGCAGACCTTGAAATTCGAAAAACTTTTTGGATTTTATGATCCAGCACATGCAAATTGGACCAGAGCTTGGTGACAACACAAGGAACACAGGGGCAGGACACTTAACAAAAAAATTTGCAGGGAGGAGGCCATTTTTATAAGATTTTGCAATGACAGAAAAAAGGCCTAACAGAGGGTGCTCTTTTGCAAGACTAGAAAGATATCCAAAAGGAAATAGTTAGCTTCTACACAAAACTATTGAACAATTCGGATTACTCACCTCTTAAGATCCAACAGGATTTATTGACTTACATCCCTAAGATCATAATGGATGTTGACAATCAAATTTTGTCAAAGGAGTTCTCTGAAAGTGAAATTTTGCAAACGCTATCACAAATGGCTCTAGATAAAGCTCTTGGCCTGGATGGCTTCCCTCCCAGCTTCTTCTTGCACTACTGGAGTGTCCTTGGGAAAGATCTTACTGCAACGCTGGAGGCTGCCAGATCATCAAGTAGATTCTTATCTGAAATCAACAATACTTTCATTGCTTTAATCCCTTGAAAAGATTAGGCTAGTTGTATGGATGAATTTAGACCAATTGCTTTATGTAATACAATCTACAAGATATTATCAAAGTCTCTAGCAAATAGATTGAAATCTGTTCTTGGTAAGATTATTGGGGAAGAACAAACAGGTTTTGTGCCAAGAAGATCAATCTTGGATGGTATAATCATTGCTCAAGAAGCTATTCACTCTATCCAATGCAATAAACAACCCAGTATGGTCATTAAATTAGATATCAAAAAGGCCTATGACAAAGTGAATTGGAGATTCTTAGCTAAATGCATGGAAAGTTTTGGCTTTTCTAAGGCTTGGATAAATCTGATATTCTATTGTATTTTCACTCCAAAATTTTCTATTCTAGTGAATGGATCTCCTCAAGGTTTTTTTGAAGGTTCTAATGGAATCAGACAAGGAGATACACTTTCCTCCTTCCTCTTCATCATTATGGCAGAAGCCTTGGGTCATAGTTTAATCACCCTTCAAGATCAAGAATGCATTCATGACATTGAAATCACTTCTTCAGTTAGAGTAATCACCCATCAACAATTTGCAAACGACATTCTTCTCTTTGGTAAAGGCACTATTCGGGAGGCTAGTAAGATCATATCAATACTTGATAAGTATGCTAAGGCTTTTGGTCAAGTAGCCAATAAAGATAAATCAATGATTTTTTTCTTCCACACAAAAAAGAAAATTCAACAGAAAATAGAAAAAGTTTTGACCTTTAAAACAGGTTCTCTCCCGTGCTCTTATTTGGGAATTCCCATAGATAAAACCCTAAGAACCACATCGGTTTGGAAACCTATCAATGAAATAATGGACAGGAAGATGGATAATTGGAAATCAAAATGGCTATATTGGGTGGGCAGAATTGTGATGATAAAAGCCACCTTAGCAGCAATTCCCATATATCTTATGTCTTGCATCTCTCTTTCCATGGGTGGCTGTATGGATATGGTGAAGAAGTTAAGAAATTTTTTTTGGCAGGGAACAAACACAAACAGGAAATTTACTCTTATATCTTGGGATAAGATTTGCAAACCACTAAATGTAGGGGGCATTGGCATTAAAAATCATTTGTGGTAGAATCAAGCTCTGGGAGCTAAACTATATTGTAAAATTATGAAGAATTAGAATTACAAATAGGTTAGAATCTTAAGGGGTAAGTATCTCGGCAACTGTATTGAAGAAGAGGTCTTTCAAATTAAGGATCTCCCAAGAGGCTCCAAAATTTGGAATTTCATTTCCAAATCCAAATGAAGCAAGAAATTGTCATGTTTCCTCCACAAAGATCCAACCATTTTTAGGAAGCAAGCGAATCTATACCAAGAAGCTTGGCTAGGTTTAAGTAATGATAATCTCTACTCCATTGCTAAAATTGCACCATGTAGCAATACATCTGATGGTAAATTTGGGGGGAAAATTCAAGGATTGGACAAGCATATAAGTTGGGGGTTTCTAGGGTGATGCAGGCAATGGGAAGCTTAGGAAATGTTCTATTCCCTCTTTGGTCCTCCAAGTCTAGATTTAATACAATCCAATCCTTCTAACCTTGAAACCCAAATTATTTCAACCAAGTAATGGTGGCTAGACACCTATCCTACACCTTCTCAATACAAAAATTATTCTAAACTTGAGACTAACCGAGTGTCAATCAATTTCAAATTACTTAGCACATACTAGACTGCTCGATTGACACTAGACCACTCGGTAATTACTGGTACTTGGTAATTACTGGTACTCAGTAATTTACTACAACTTCTAGTAGGTTTCTTATACTCATTTTTGGTGTGAAAAATTCTACACCCGATGGACCGAGTGAAACCAAAAGTTGATTCAGATACCCTTTTGGATATTGCAGAGATTTCCAAAGTCCTAAGACCCAACTCCACTCCTGGAGCACCTAACCCTTACTGAGTTCTTAGACCTAATTGGCCAAATTAGGCTTGGCTCCCAAAGTAAGTAGTCAAGGATGGGTTCATGGGATTGGTTCTAGACTTCAAAAACTTTCCCCACACTCCAACTAACACAAATCCACCTTCAGATTGGTTCCACCAATCAGTTCTTCAAACTGCGCAGTCCAACACTCATCAACATAGTTGAATACATAGAGATATTTAGCCTAGGGATTAATGAAAACACCCACGACCCTTTGAGTCATGCTCTAATTCTTTTGGATCACTATTAATACACTCCTAAATTTCATAATTTTCCAAATGGGTGAGGAATTCCACCGGTTCAAATGTGAGTTAGGGTTTCATTTGTCAGATAGGGCTTGTTTAGGGCTTCTTCCTGAACTGGCTTTTTGGGAATGAACTAGAACTCCTGCTATACTGAACCAATCAAACTAACTCTAGTTCTTTTAGAAAGTAGAAAATTCAATGATTTAACACATGTAAATAACTTGTACTCAATTCACCGTACACGGTCGTACCAATAAAAAATACTCAGGAAAACTCTTGGTTTTTCATTGATTTTGCATCAGAATTCACATTACAAATTTCTCTCATCTTCTCTCCCTTTTCTAGATGCTAAAATGAGTTAAAAATAGGTTCATATGTGAAGCCAAACTAGTTTATATGTAGTTATGATAGTTAGCCTTCCAGTTTGAACTATTTTGAGTAACTTTTACATCTTTTGCAACATTTTGCATTTTTGCTCTCCTAAGAAAAACACCGATCCTCAAGAAACTAGTTACTAATGTTGGGCAAGGGACACTATTGAAGCTTAATGGTATATTTTCATTGATGGAAACTATTATTATTTCATATGGTCTCACAACATATTTTGTGTGAACCAAACGTTAAAATGATAATTGGCCAAGTATGGATATACATGTAGCTGTATATAGGTTTGGAAACATGATCAATATGGAAATGTTTGGTTGAATTATGAGTAGAGAACTTGATAGAAGTTTGGTTGGAGGATATTTTATGATATCTTAGGATCGTAGAAGCTAAAGTTATCTTTTTGATGTGTTTTGATGATCCAAGAATCGGGTTGGCAGAGAAGTATGAAAAATAGAGTCAGACAACAGTTGGATTGAAGATCTGATCAATTTTGTTGTTTGTTTTGGTTGAGCCAACATGCTACACTTTATGTACATCTTGGTACAAATTAGACTAATTATTTAATCAATTTTTTTCTTAAGGATATACATGTTACACTTTTTGTTATTGGAGCCGATAGTAGACCTATTATATTTCAGTAATAGGTATATAAGATTGAGTTTGTGTATTGGTTATTATAACTTATTGATGTGATAGTTAAAGGTTATTATTAAAACATCAGAGATGTTATGTATCTGATTTTAGAGGATAAATTTATGTGTCTGATGTACTTACATGGAACTACACAAGCATATGTGATGTTATTTTCAGTTCAACCTTTTGGATTGTAGTCGAAACTCTTTTGTAAGTAGTATTATTTGTAAGAGTTGTAGCCCTCTCTTTTGTATTTGAGTAGTGTGCTCTAGGAAGAGTGCCTTTCATTTTGTAACTAACCATTAAGCAGGTTATCTATATTTATATAGAGATATTTTTGGGTACCATACCCACCATGGTTTTTCCCTTAACCTTTTTTCCACTCAAAAATCATGGTATCATGAGTTTTTGGATGTTTTCTTTATTCTATTATTGTTTACTTTTCATTGCAATTGGATTATATTTGTGCAATCAGTTATTTAAGAGAAGAAACAATTGAAAATTGATTCACCCCTCCCCCCCCTTCTCAGTTTTCCTCAATACCAATAATTGGTATCAAAGCCTAGTTTCTCTGAAGAAGTCTAACAATTTGAGAAAGGTCGTGATGATTCAATTAGAAGTTTCTAGAAATGTTCAAAAGAAGCTACTCATTGCACTTGAATATGTTGATAAAGAAAATTAGCAGCTACTCATTTCACTTGAATATGTTGATAAAGAAAATACTGAGAACATTGAACTGAAAGAAAAAGTCAAAGAAGTTGAGATATTTACAAAAAGCATGAAGGAACAATTGAACAAATCCAGAGACAAGAGGAAAGAACTTATTGATTAGTTGTAGCTAACAAGTGGTGCTAATAAATCACAACCCCTGAAAGATAAATAAGAACAATATGAATAGCTTGCTAAAGAGAGATAATTTGAACAATGAAATGGAATCCATAGTGATAAAGATGACTAAGGAAGTTGAGACAAGGAAAAATCTTGAGCAAACCTTGAAAGAAAAATCTAACGAATGTCTCAAACTAAATTGTGAGATTGGATAATTGTAGGTTGATCTTGAAGAATCTAGATACAATGAAAAAGAGCTTGGAAGGGTCAATGAAGTTCTAATTAGATAACTTGCAGCAGCTAATGAATTCAAAGAAAAATTCAAATCCAGTTAAGTGAGGCTTGATGAGCATCTTGAGAGACAAAGAGAAGTTGGAGACAAGCATGGTTTAGGCTTTGAGAAAGGAGAAAGTTCTGGATCAGGAGGATAGACAAATTCATCATAAGAATAGATAGAGAAACTAAAGGAGAAACCTGCAAGAACCAAATTTCAATGGAAAATTCTTTATATCCAACAAAGTTGATCATATAAAGTGAAAGAATGTAGAAGTAAATCCAATGTTCTATCCTTTTCTGGTTGTTGTTACACCTACAAAAACTATGGACACAAATCAAGTGAGTGCAAAATAAAGATGATATAGTAAAATGCTACTTGTTACATATATAATAACTTTGGACACTTGGAAAATCAGTGCAGACTAAATTTGACAAATCAAAGGTATGGAAAACCAAATGAGATGTGTTTCAATTGAAAAACATTTATTTGCATTGATAAGAATTGTAGATACAATATAAAGAGAGGCTCAGTACAAAGAAGTAATGCTAGAGATGATAAGGGAAAGAAAATTGTTGATGTTGAATAAATTAAGAAGGAAATGAAGAAAACTTTGATGAGAAAAGAGAAGATTGATTTTACAAGAAAGATCACACCAATTTCTAGTGTGGAAGAATCTTTTTCTAACTAATTAGGTCTTTGACCTGAAGGGGAGTTTTTAAAGAAAAATCTTACCTAACCACTTTTTTAGAAGGATCAAAGGAATCAATCGTATCAGGGAGTTGCAGAATTGAATCTGTATCTTATTGATATCTTACTTGGTAAATTTCATCATGATTTTGGGATCACATGCATGATTTTCTTTATTGGTCTTGAGAATATTTATGAGCTAGGGTTCTAATGCATATATTGTGAACTAATTTCTAAAGCATGTGAAGAAATTAAAAGGGTTTTTGAGACATCATTTTTCACCTTGTTATCTTGTGATCGAGCATTTAGAGAGATTGAAGGAGATTTGAGCTAAATTCCTTAATTGCTTTCAAAAATAAAAGTTACAAAACCTACTGATGATGCAAAGGTATTTATCATTCCAAAGCCTTTTAAATTATTTTTGAGATCATGGATACTTTGATTATAGTAGATGTCAATGATAGATCCCATCCTATTTTCAAGAAACATCCCTATAAATTAGTGGAGGATGATCTCAAGGGTTGATTTTTAAAGGTTCCATATGGTGTTCTTCATGTCGATGATATTAGGGCATATATTTTCTATCATTTTGAAGAGCTAGGAAAGAATGAAATTCATATGGCATATAAATATTTGTGTGAACAAGAGAAATTAAAGGCATAATTAAAACCACTAGAAACTACGAAGATTTCATAGGTTATGGAGTTTATCACTTTTGATGAACCAGAGTGGGCACAAATCATTTTGAGTAGTATTCATGATCAGTTTATTTGGATAGATAAACCTTATAAGCTTACCAAGGAAGTATCAAAGGCTATTACTAGACTATGTTGTGAAGACAAAATTCCATCACTGAAATCTACACAACAAATCCTAGTAACATACCTAACTAGATCAAAGTGGAATAAAAGAGAAATGACAATTGATGATATCAGACAACTAGATGTAAAATTTACATCTATAGTGTTTGGCTACAAGGTCTACCATTCTATTAGAGAAAATTCTATTTCAATTACAATCATCCACACAACCTACTAAATGGTGAAGGAGGAATTAAGTTTGATATGTGTGAAGCCTTGAGAGCTCAACTTATATAGAATCTTGAGAAGATTAAGAAGGAAAATAAGAATATTTTCAAGTATGGTTCACTGATAATATACATCTTCTTCTACTTTATGAACGACTTCCCAGGGTTTGGTGATACAACATGGAGGAAGTACATACCTATTGCAAGGAAGATCACTACTATCTTAGGTTTGATTAGACATCTTGAAGAGAAGAAATTTGAGGATATTTCAAGAAATTTTAGGAACAAATGAAGTTGATATGGAGGATTCTAAGACAATTCGTTAAGAACTATAAGGATACCATTTGTTTTATGGTAAAGATTGATGATTGTAAGATGGAAGAAGTAGAATTGAGAACTCATTGGATTATGTTGATGGGTTATGAAGTTGATCTTGTAATTGTAAAATATTATGTGAAAGATCTTTTGGAGAAATCTATTGATCCTAATTAGAAGAGGTTTAGGGCATACAAAGAGAAGAGTCTTGAAGTACATCTTGTAGTAAATAAACCAGCCATGAAGAGAAAAGTCATAAGAGAAGTTGAATTAGTAGGAGAAAGCCTAGGTTTTACCAAGGCATAGATGGTAGAAGAAAGGATTAAGTTTAAAGAAGAGATGAAGAAGGAAAAAGAAGATAAACCTATTAATGTGGAGGATGATAGTAGTGGAACCCCTCCCTACATTCCATTCAAGATAATATTAACTAGAAGTTTGGTGAAGGCATCAGAGGAAGATATTTTGATGAAGAAAGTGACAACCAAACCATCTACACCTAAATTCACTCTATCAAAGGAAGCCAGACCAAACAAAGTTTCAGAATAAACTCAAAAGGAAGACAAGTCTAGAAGAAAGAGAGAAAAGGAAGAAGACATAGATGAACCTATTGAGTCAAATGATTCAAAGAAGAAATTGAGATATGAAGGGGCTAAAGAAGATAAAGTTGTGATCAACAAAATTCTTGAGGAAATTTCCATTGGTAAGCCTCTTTTTTCTGAAGCTTTAAATAAATTGGTTAAGTATGGTATCTTAGTTAGAGTAAAGAAATACTATAATAAGTATAATGAAGAAGAAAAGAGGAAATTAGAGGAAGAAATAGTTAATTATTTGAAAAAAATTAAGAGAGCACTTGTTGAGAACAAAGGAGAAATCCTTGATTATTTGTTTGCAAATATTGAGGAGAGAAGACTAATCACATTAGAGGGGGATAAGAAGATAAGGGAAGAAGTATTGAACAAACCATGTCCAATTATTGCATCCAAAGATCATAAAATAATCCTTGAGGGATAAAAAAGACAAATCTTGTTAAAAAAAAGGATACAAAATATTATGAGTGGAAAGGTTGATAAAATTATTGAGGAGATAGAGAAAGTAATATTTAAGATACTCTTTGACATTTGGTTTGAGGGTCTTATTCCGAGGGAGTAGAAAAAGGAAACTCGAGAATCAACAATGCATATAAGTTTCTGCTCCATATTTGAAGAAGTTGATCTCTTTATCAATGGGATACCTATATCACTTTCTATGGGTCATGATGATGAATAAGACATACCAAGTGTGATGAACTATGGGATAGGATGAATGTAAGGAGGTCATGGGAGAAAAAGAAGATACTACTGATTTTAGACCTAGTGATCTTGATCAAGAACTAGAGATAGAGACAATTCATATGGATGATCAAAAGTAAGATGAGGTTATAAATGAATAGAATCCTATGGATGAGGAAAATCTTAAGAAGATCAAGGAAGTGAAAATTGAGAAGACTTTAGAGAAATATGAAGAAGGGAAAGTTGAATAAACTAATGAGGCAAGAGACACAACAAAAGTTGTACCTTCTTTGTCAGAAAATGAGGCCACTGATAAACAAATGAAAGGACCAATTGAATTGGATTCACTTAGAGAAGAACAATTAATAGCACTTTCTTAGATTTCCCATGCCAAAGGAAGAGAGTGCATAATGAAATCAAATGAAAAAGGGAAAAAACTATTGACAAGGGGAACAAATGTATTGTTATGCTTTTTATTCCAGTCCCTACATTTTATGGAAAAATGTCAGTTCCACCTTCTTATGGGTTATCTTTTGTTCCCTATTTGAATTTGTCTACTTTTGTCCTTTGTCTTTTGTTTCTTTGAGATCATGTGTCTTAGAGAGTTTTGTTTGTTGCCAAGGATTCTAGACTCTAGAGTTCTGGTGTCATCGGTTTAGTTGTCATTTTGAGAAGTGAACATCAGATGTCTCCCGGTCTAGGATTTGGGGCTTACCTGCCTCAAGAATACAACCAAGATTTAATGCACTCTTTTAGGCATTATAAAAGGCTTTTTACGCCTTTATTTTTACAATTACCCAAAAAAAAATACCCTCTGAGTGATAAAATTGTGAAGTGCAAATTATTTCCTTGAGCTTGAGTTTTTAAAGCTAGTTTGTGCAAGCATTAGGATTCATGCTTCCACATTTGGAAAATTAATTTGAACCTCTTATCAATAAGGTGGGTGAGCATCCTCTTCGTATTTAGTTCTCTCTCATTTCAGGTAGGCCACCTTTGGCTTTTGTGTTGTTTTGTTCTACTTTTTTTTGTTTTGTTTCTATTTCTTTTATTGTTCAATTTTTTTCTTCTTTTCATTTTTTCATTACCCCAAAGCTCCACCTTGTAAATAGGGTTGGTGCGGAGTTCTCATGGGTTCATGTGTTCGGTTTGTTTATCTTTTTTTTCTTTGAGTGGCTTATCCAACACCTGTAAATTCATGTAAGCTTGTGTAAATTTGTGTAAAGGTGCAAAATAGTATAAGTAGTTGTTGCCCCCCTATACATTATTGTAAATTCTTTGCGTAAATACTTTTTAATATGACCTATCCACGTTGATAGCCCTATAAGTAGGTCTTGGCTCTAGTGGAGCCAGGTTGGCATACAGAGTGTTGAGTGTAAAGTTTAGCCAAGAATGGTAATGTAATATAACATGGGTCTTTGTATAATGTCAAATAAGTTCTCTTGTAGGGAGTGGTAGTTTTCTTCGCCTCTACCTAGTGTGCTCAAGCATTCTAGTTTGTCTCCCTTGGGTCACGTTGTGCATAAGTTGTAAGTTATGAGTTTTCCACCAGCCACATTTTAAAAAATTATTTATGAGGTCTTTCAGACCACATTTGGATAATAAATGGTTCCTAGATTTTAGGACCAACCAATGTAAGTGGCGTGCTTCTATTGGGATGATCCACACTGATTTATAGGACTCACTATGATCACCAATTTGAGTCCAAATGGTAGCGTAGCTAGCTCTTGAATTAGCCTTAATGGAGGTGTTGGCTTCCCATGATTTCACATTCAAATATATCCTAGCTAGCCATCAATGCCACTTCTATCGTGCCAATTGTTAATTAAAACATCATAACTCTACATGTGTAGATGTACATGCATTGAAATTGGAAATGACAAGTCATTAAAGTAAATGTCACATCAACTCGTCATTTTAATTTCCATCATTTTATGATCTAAGTATCTGGATCTCTAGATCCCAGACCTTAGCTAAAATATTTTTATGTCATTTAAATCATTGTAACAGTCATCCATTCTTGCAGGAAATAGGTCAAAAAGATGGAAGCAATAGGATCTCCACCTAGAAGCCTGGAGCTCCTGAGCTCTTTCATTGACCCGACAAAGAAATCAAAAGAAAAATAGGCCTTGGAAAAGCTCCCATTGGTTATGAAATATAAGAAATATGGGGTAGTTCATGGGTCCTAGATCAAAATCATGCTTTGAGAGGTTTTAGATATAAATTTTGGCACTTGGGCCGAATTGAAAGGTTTACAGCAAATAGTGTATCAGCTAAAATAGACTAGTGACCCATTGTTAGTTAATCTAGCTACCTCTGAGATCATGCAAGCTACATGCTTCTTGCACTCTGTGTAAGCCCAAGAATTAATATTGCTCATGGCCAAGAACTACAATAGGATCATTCTAGATTTCATGTTATCCTTTGGTAAGCCCATTTCCTCCTTGGACTAGGATACCATTGCCACATTCTGAAGGATCCCTTTCTTCAAGGGTGTAGTCATCATGACTAGGGCTTATTCTCTAGCATAGTTTGAAGTAGCACATGACATGGCCTGATGCCACCTAAACACATAATGGCTATAGAATCTCCATTGGGATTACAATAAAATGAAGATAGATATTCCTCGTAGTGATTTCAAAGTCAAAATTCAGGCAGGAATCATCTATTTGTGTTGGGTCTTCAGTGAACCTCATGCCCGATAGTTCTCTCTATGAATGTACTATTTATTATACTATGTGACCACCAACAAGCAACATTTTGACTGGGTTTCCATTATCTCCAACCACCTAGATGCACAAATAAGACACATGGAAGGAGGTGAAAAATTTTACATGACCTATTTTGTCCTATGGTAACTAGCCCGATAGTATAGAGGAATCTGGGGATTGGACATAGTGGGTGTCCTTGGAACACAATTGGGAATCCATTTTCACAATTCACCTATATTTGGGTCACCGGGTTTATAGGGAACCCATTTTTATTGCCAAAGCATTACAGGGATAAAGTTGTTATGCTAGAGTTTTACTCGAAGATTCTTGAGGTACATGCCATATTGGAGACAAAGATTATTACCTCGGTTTATTTCCCTGTCACCTATGGAAAATACACTTTCTCTCTCATTACCACCAGGGAAGCCGATAATGAGTTGAGTAGTTTTCACTAGGAAAAATTTTCAATTAGGCACCACAACTATGATCCATGTGGCTTCCTCAAGAAAGCAATGCCCTAGGGATCTCAACCCCATGAGCCATATATGGAAGATTTTTGGGAGGACACCCAGGATGATTTTGAGGTTCAAAGAAGGAATTATATAAGGTTTTCAAATAGTATGATGGACCATTTGGGCCTCTGATCATTCCCTCCAAAATATTCAGATAGTGAGTCGCTTGAAGACCGCGAGTTTAAAGAAACTAGAATTGACAAATCGGGTCTATCTTTGGTAGATTGGGACACTCTAGAGACTTTGAATATTGAGGCCATAACCAAAAAAATAATTAATTGGAGTCATGCTCATTTTGAAAAGTCTTTCTCAAAGAGTGTCTGCATGGATAGAAATCCAAAGAGGGCGACTACTTCTAGACCCCAAACACGGGGGCAAACTCAAGCCCACAGGAAGTGAAAGCTCGACGATTCATCCCAATCGCTTGAGTTGGTACCTAAGGCTCTAATGAGAAAACTAGGTGAACAAGTGGAGTGTTGGAATTGTTATCATTCAATATTTTTTCATTAATGTTAACATATATTAAGTTATGAAGACTAGGAATTGTTGGACAATATAGACAGACAAATTGTAGAGAGTGGTACGAATGTCGTACAATTCATTAGCTATTGTGGGCTTAGAGATATGTTACAGGATGTATCTAAAGCTTATTGATATGACCAAGGATGTTTATATGATCATCAAACCTAGATATGCTTTTTTTAGTAAAGCCTAGTTACAGGAACAGAGACTTAGATTTTCCACAGACCTAGTTGCAATGTTTGGAACTAAACTATTTTACGACGATGAATTTTGGTATGCATGCTTGGAAAATGTCAGAAGATACATTGTGATTGCAACATGTTCATGTGATTACTGACATTGTCTATGGTGTTTTTTCTAGCATGGAAGTGTTTGGGAATCGACCAAGAAGAGTAACGTGTAGATGATTGATTTATGAATGAATTATTAATGGAGCCAACTTTGGGTGAATTATAATTGTTGTAACATGATCAGGGATGACTTGTGTGTTGTCAACTTGGATAATTTAATTTTTTTTATGTAATTAGGTCCTATAATGGCTGACCTCTAGATGAATCATTATTTGTAACTTGTATATAAGGAAGGGTTTCTTCCTTGAGATGAAGAGTGGATTGTGATGGTAATATGCGAGTTGGAAGGATGTGAGATATTATTCTAATAGAGCATACATTTTTTCATTTGGGCACAAGGATTGGATTATCCTAATAGGAAATTCAAGTATGATAAAGTATATTCAGTAAAGGATTGAAGGTAGATATAACTTTCTAATTGTATTTGGGCATATGGCCAGTTGTAATACCCCTAACAGGGTTTGAGGCTCCTAAAAGGGTATGTCCTTTAATAGGGACCTTCCTATTGTATTAATCAACTCGTAATAGGGATAGAACTCCTAACAAGATTTCATTCATACAATACAGATATTTGTGGGTGTCATCCCCACAGGGGTTTTTACCTTAACCAAGTTTTCCTCGAGAATAAATCTTGGTGCCACTTGTGTTCAATGATGTGATGTGGTTTTACATTTTTTTTTACATAATATTATATTTGGTTTTGAGTTTGATAAGATTTTTAAGAATGGATTCACCCCCCTATCAATTTCTTGAGACATTTTTATCCTAACAATTGGTATCAGAGAAATTGGTCCTCAGAGAGAAAGCTTGACCGCTTGAGGAAAAGATCCGGGATGTCTTACTTCAAGAAAGAAATTCTCAAGTTTAATGTAGAAAATTTTGATGCATGGAAGGACAAGAAGAAGACTCATTTGTTCAGTTTGGGCTTGGATTATTAGATGGTAACCAAGAAAGATGCAGCATTCAAGACTGAAGATGAGTTGGAAGAACCTGCCACAAGTGATGAGGAAAATATGACAATTCAATACAATATGATAGCCAGAGAAGCATTGATAAGTGCATTATCTGATGGGGAATTCTCTTAGATCAGATATTTGTACAAAGCACATGATATATGGGAAAGATTGTTAGCAGTGTATGAAGGAGATACATACATTAAAGGATCCAAACTTTAGAATTGGAGAGCGAGGATGGAGACACTTCAGATGAAAGAAGATGAAATAGTAAGGATGTTTATTCAAAGGGTTACATAATGTGCAATAGGAATCAAGAACAATGGAGGAACCTACACTAATGATGAGGTCATTTCAAAGATTATGAGATCTTTGACACCGACATACAAAACTAAAGTGCATTACATAGATGAGAGCATACCATTGACCAAAGGTTTCACAAGGGAAATGTTAGTATCTAAACTAACTACATTTGAGAATGTAGAGCTTAAAGATGCCTTACTAAAGGTGGATATAGCTTTCAAGGCAACTGTGCACAAAAATAGAGACGTAAAAAAAAATCTTGTAGAACTACTAGAAAATCAAGTACATCAAAGAGTTGGGAGATTATGCTAATGAATGTGAAGAGATTAAAATGCTTTAAACTAGTGTGGATGAGAATTTTTTAGCCTTGATTGCAAGAAGAGAGTGAAAGGGCCAAGGTAATTTTGAAGGAAAGTTACCCATAAAATGCTTTAATTGTATTAAGGTTGGTCATTTTGCTTCTATATGTCCAACTAGAGTTCCTAAGCATAAGCCTAAATATGGGAAATACATCAATGATAAAGAATGTTATTATGCTAATGATGGTGCATCTGATGATGATGATGAGATAAATGAGTTACTTGGATTTGAAACAATTAAAGAAAATAAACCTAGCATAGAATAAAAAGCATTAGTGTCTCATGTTAATAAAAAAGTTGATTGGATCATGGAAAGTGGTTATTCACAACACTGACAGGTGATAAGAATAGATTTATAAAGTTGAATATGTATAATGGTGGAGTTTTTATACTAGGTGACAATACTCCTAGAGCTATTATTGGGATTGGATCTATTACTTTGGATGGTAAAACTAATACTACTGATGAATTCCTTGTTGATGGTTTAACACATAATTTGTTGAGTGTTGGTCAGTTTGTGAAAAAGGGTTATCAATTGGAATTCAAGGATGGAAAGTGCTCAATTAGAAGTGTTAAAGGAGATCTGATTGCTACTAGGATTAAGATAGGAGGTAATGTATTTCATCTGAGCCCAAGTGATGTAAGTTGTTTTGTTTCAAAGGTTGATGATAGTTGGTTATGGAATAGGAGATTTTGCCATGTCAACTTCAATAACATTGTAAGGGCAAGTAATACTAATGCCATTAGAGACCTACCTAGAATTGTGAAGCCTTCTAACACTACATGTAGACAATATTTAATGGGAAAGCAAAAAAGGATCAGCTTTCAGAGAAGAGAATTTTCAGCAAGGAACAAGTTGGATCTTGTTCATATAGATCTTTGTGGACCTACTCAGACTAGATCTTACTTTGGAGATAGATACTTTATACTTTTTATTGATGATTACTCTAAAATTATGTGGCTTGCTTTTCTTAAATAAAAATCAGAAGCTTTTGATAAATTTAGATACTTTAAGGAAAAAGTAGAGAATGAGAATGGATTAAAGATAAATTGCTTGTGATCACAAAGAGGTGGTGAGTTCACTGTAGAAACTGAGAAACACAGTTTCACAGAATGCCAAGAACACCTGCATGCAAGAATACCTGTTGCTGAAAGGAAGCCAGAGAAGACAAAAAGGCAAGAGCTTGGAAATCTCAATAGTGTGAGAAAAAATTGTATTCCAAGATGAAAAAACATAATTACAAGAGTTCAACCTATAAGGTGAACAAAAACCCTAAAAAGGAAAAAATCTAGGTTGCGCAATATAATTAATATAAAATATTAATTATATGCACCTAAAAGAAAGCTTAAGTGAAAGTAGAGTACGTAGACAACTTAATAATTAAATCAAAATGATTTAATTAATAAGTGAAGATAAATAGATACTCTAACACCCCCCCTTAAGCGAAGCTCAAGAGGTAAGCTAACCTAGCATAGCTATGAAAGCAGGAAAAAAGGGTCTTGGCAACAAGGCCTGATCAAGTACCCAGAACAAGGAAATCTCTATGAACCGGAGAAAAAGGAGAAAACCCAGTGGGAAAAACCCCTCTCCAAAAAGAGATAGAACAAACATGCTGAAAACAAAAACATGAATGAAGGTAGGCCTCAAGAAGACCCCCCAAGGACAACTTCGGTCACCCCAAGCATAGAACACAACCGAAGATAGCATGGAGATGCAAAAGGTTTAGTGAAGATGTCAGCAACCTGCGCGTCAGTGGGAATGTACTCCAAAGAGAGAACACCATCATGAATCTACTGACGGATGAAATGCATATGAAGCTCAATGTGTTTAGTGCGTTGATGGTCCACCGGGTTACGGGAAATGTGAATAGCACTCTGATTGTCGCACCACAGAACTATGGGACGATCAGGAGGAAACCCAAACTCAATCATCAACTGTCGAAGCCATAAAATCTCCTGACTAGCATGCACTACTGCTCTATACTCAGCCTTTGTAGATGATAGTGCATGAGCATGCTACTTCTTGCATGACCATGTGATAGGACCAGAGCCAAGACAAAAAACAAAAACAAAGCCAGAAGTAGACTTATGATCATCAACATCACCAGCCCAATCTGAGTCAGTGAAGCCAACAATGTGAGGAACCCCTGATGTGTAATGAATGTCATACATAAGAGTGCCCTGAATGTATCTCAAAATACGCTTGGCAGCTTGCCAATGACTCTCATGAGGCTCATGGGAGAATCGAGAGACTAGACCAGCTGCAAAGGAGAGATCAGGATGAGTGTGTGTCAGGTACAACAAACTACCAACCAACTGCTGATACAATGTAGGATCCATTGAAGGTGAAGTGCAAGAGGTAGACAAGGTAACACCAGAGTGAAAAGGTGTGAGAGCTGGCTTGCAATCAAGCATATCAAAGCACTGAAGCATGTCAAGAGCATAATTCTGCTAGTAAACAAAGATCCCAATAGAAGACTGAACAATCTGAAAACCAAGGAAGTAGTGTAACAGACCAAGATCAGTCATCTCAAACTGCTCCATTAATGCTCGTTGAACATCCCGAATCATAGAAGATGAGCTACCAGTGATGAGAAGATCATCAACATAGAGTACAAGGATCACAACCTCATCCTCAAGACGCTGAATGTAGACTGTAGGATCAAAATGGCATCGGGTGAATCCTGTGGAAAGCAAGAAAGAGTCCATTTTCTCATACCAAGCCCGAGGGGCCTGTTTGAGACCATACAAAGAACACTGAAGTTTGCAAACCAAGGAGGAATCCTGCACAAATCCTAGAGGCTGATCCATGTAAATCTCCTCAGTGAGATCACCGTGCAAGAATGCACTCTTCACATCCATCTAAAAAATGGGCCATCCCTGAGAAGCTGCGAGGGATAAGACAAGGTGGATAGAATTCATCTTGGTGACAGGGGCAAATGTCTCAGTGTAATCAATACCCTCAACCTGTGAAGAACCCTTCGCAACAAGATGTGCCTTATACTTATCAATAGAACCATCAGCAGCAAACTTAGTACGATACAACCACTTGCATCGCACTAGTTTTCTTCCCTTAGGAAGAGAACAAAGATCCCAAGTGTGATTCTTGATCAAAGAAGAATACTCCTCCTCCATAGCAATGTCCCACTTAGTATGTCCTATCGCTACTGCAAATGTCTGAGGATCATCACAAATGGCATGACTCAGAAGACTAGAACCCACAGTATGAGACCGGGTGCGACGGGAAGTGGAAGGGTCACCAGCTAGAGATCCTGCAACATCAACTGTAATACAAGCCCATCTAGGCATATGTGGAGGATCCTGTGGTGGAGGTAAATGGGGATCACCAAGATCATCATCCTCATCATCCTGAAAAGAGACTGGAAGTGATGAGGGAGTAGTGGTAAGTGAAGTAGACTCGGGGAGCTGGGTATCTACTGTAGGAAGGTGCTCATCAAACTGGACATCCCATCGAAATAGGACCTCTCTGGTGGCAGGATCAAACAACCTATACGCCTTAACATCCTCGCAATAGCCAACAAAAATGAGATGTCGATTCTTCTGCTCCATAGCTCTCCTCTGAGCATCAGGCACAAAAGCCCATGCTTCACTACCAAAAACTCGAAAGGAAGATACATCAGGCTTGACATGAGACCAAGCCTCCTCAGGAGTCATATGTCGAATTGCCTTGTGAGGCATCTGATTCTGAATATAGTTGGCACAATTGACTGCCTCTGCCCAAAAAGATGAATCCATGGACCTGGACTATATCATACAATTAGCCATCTCTTGAAGTGTTTTGTTCTTTCTTTCAGCCACACCATTCTGCTGAGGGGTGTAGGGCACTGAAAAATGATGCTGAAGACCATGTTTAGAGAAAAAATCTCTGAAAGCTTGGTTCACATACTCCCCCCCATTATCTGTGCATAGTCACCAAATAGAAAGACCAGATTGCTTCTCCACAAATGTTTTAAAGACTCAGAAAGAATCAAAGATATCAGATTTGTACTTTAAGAAGTACACCCATGTGTGCCTGGAGAAGTCATCAATGAAAGTAAGCACATATCTAGCACCAAAAAAAGGAGTAGGAAATGACATGAGGTCACTATGAATCAACTCCAATGGTGCCAAAGTACGAGTAGCACGTCCATGAGGAAAAGGATCTCTATGTTGCTTGCCAAGAACACAACCTTGGCAAACCCCATCAGTGCAAGTAATCTGTGGAAGCCCAAGAACAAGTGCCTGTGTGCTCATCTGTTGAAGATATCAGTAATTGACATGACCTAAACACTCATGCTAAAGTCTACTCACTGAATCTGCATGTGTGATAAGATAGGAACCTGTACCATCAGAAGACTCAAATCCATCAAATCTATATAGGTGGGATGCAGTGTCAACACTCCCAGTAGCCACAATCATATCAGAATCATGTAAGTCCCGAATAACCACATCATACGGTGAGAACTCAACTGTCTTACCAGAGCCAAAGTGGAAAATCTGATAGATAGACAATAGGTTCGTCGAAATGTCAGGGACAAGAAGAACATCCTGAAGAGAACCCCCAGCTAATGCAATAGAACCAACACCCAAAACAAAGAGGTGAGATGAGTTCCCAACATCAATCTATGAAGTAGCACAAGGAGCAAGTGAGGTAACCAACTGCTGAGTGTGAATCATGTGATGAGAGGCACTAGAATCAAGAATCCAGGTGGGCCCAGAGGTCGTTGCTCATGCAGTAAGAGCATGACCTTTCCCTGCAGGGGAGGATGTGGACTGAGGGGCTGAAATGTGTTGCTCCTGCATGGCTTCCTCTAAAGCCTCCAAACATTTCCAACACCTAGAAATGGGATGTCCATCCTTGCCACAAAAGCTACAGGTCTCAACTAATTTCTTCTTAGTCTTGGAGGTAGACTCAGTAGACTTCGAAGAAGATTTACCCTTTGAAGAGTTGGTTGGAGGTTTTGAATCAGTTTTCTATGTAGGCTTGGAGGAAGACTCATTGCCTGCTGAATCTTTCTTTGGTTTAGCTTTCTGTTTTGGTTTCCCCTGTGAAGACTGAGCAACCAATGCTTGGCTTGAAGAGCCAGAAGCATCCATCTATTGGATCTTTACCTGTTCCCGTGTCAACTGATCACAGAATGTCTCAAATGAAGGCATGGTGTGTCTGGTACCCAAAGAATCCATGGTGGAGTAGAAAGTGGAAGAAAAGATCTGAAACTATCCTCGCAACTTTGAGAGTATCAAATAGATACACTCATCATCAGTCTTGATTTTCCCACATCCCTGCAAAACTGTACACAGAGACTTGAACTTCATCAAGAAGTCCTCTATAGTGGGGAAATCAGGAGGAGTCAAAGAGGTCAACTCTACATCAAGTTGAAGCTTCCTGAATTCATTCACTGTACCAAAAAAGGTGGAAAACTTGCCCCAAATAGCCCTAGGAGAGGTCAAACCTTCCAGGTGAAATAGGAGATTGTCGGAGATGTTCAGTGCAATCAAACCCATGGCTTCATCCATTTTGTTTCTATGCTAAAGAATCTCAAAGGGACGCTACAAGATAGGCTGGTTCTCATCCAGACATGACCATAAGCCACGTGACATAAGAAGCCTGGTCATGTGTGCTTTCCAGGTATGATAATTATGCGGTGTAAGCCAGGCCACAGAGGGATCCGACATTGAGAGGAGATAGAAGTAGAAGGGTCTTTTCTGAAGTAAATTATAGAAAGGAAAAACACCCCCCCACAACATATAAATCAACCCCTCCGTACAACAAATAACTGAAAGCACAAAAAAAAAAGGAGAAAACCTGGACTCCAGATGCAGAGAAGGAGGAAAATAGAAGCCTTGACTTTGACACCAAAAAAGAGAACTCAAATGGCTGAATCAGCAAACCAAACTAGCATCATTGTGTTTGTCTCGGAAAGACCTTTCCGGCGATATATCATATGTCAATTTTTGATTCCGTATGAGCCCTGTAGGAGCAAAAATGCCCAAGTACCCCCAAAATGCAAGCTCTCTGGAAAAAACTAGTGACGGCAAAAAATTTGACGGCCGTATGACCGTCACGGGCCTGTTGTTGACGTCATCCCAAAAAATTTTGGGTCGCCGAAAAATTTGTAAAATTCACCGGAAAATAAAATTCGGCGCCGGAAAAATGTCGGCAAGTGATGTCAGCAGGTGACATCACCTACTGCAGGCGGCCGGGCGGAGGTTGGGCTGCAGCCGGGCTGGCCGGCGGGTGGCGGGGCGACGCGACGGCCGAGCGCTGGTGGCCGGCTGCGGCAGTGGCATGGTGGCGGCCGAGTGCTGGCGGCCGGCTGGGCGCTGGTGGCATGGTGGCGGCTGACTGGGCGCTGGTGGCGCGGTGGTGGCGCGTTAAAAACTGAGAAGAAAACCCTTTTTTTAAAAAAAAATTTCTCAAAAAATGTGTCCGTACGGCCCTTGGAGGCTGAAAAATTTACCGAGAAGCCCCGGAGACCAAATAGATCAAATTTTATATGGAAATAAGGGTTTTTGAGCCTTCTGAATGCAACCATGAGGTTGGTTTTAGCCCAAAGTGCTCCAAAAAAAAAGAGACCCCCCAGATCCAATAAAAAATAACTGAAAGAGAACCAGAAAAATTGTGGCTTTCGTCTTCAAATGCAGCTCCAAAAAACCTCAGACCAGGCAGCAGTAGGGAAGCTCTGATACCATGTAGAAACTGAGAAACACAATTTCACAGAATGCCAAGAACACCTGCATGCAAGAATACCTGTTGCTGAAAGGAAGCTAGAGAAGACAAAAAGGAAAGAGCTTGGAAATCTCAATGGTGTGAGAGAAAATTATATTCCAAGATGAAAAAACATAATTACAAGAGTTCAACCTATAAGGTGAACAAAAACCCTAAAAAGGAAAAAAGCTAGGTTGCGCAATATAATTAAT
Organism: Chamaecyparis obtusa; assembly: GCA_027943335.1. Lineage (NCBI taxonomy): Eukaryota > Viridiplantae > Streptophyta > Pinopsida > Cupressales > Cupressaceae > Chamaecyparis > Chamaecyparis obtusa. The sequence goes on along the minus strand of BSBK01005366.1, from coordinate 740,131 downwards.
ATAAAATATTAATTATATGCACCTAAAAGAAAGCTTAAGTGAAAGTAGAGTACGTAGACAATGTAATAATTAAATCAAAATTATTTAATTAATAAGTGAAGATAAATAGATACTCTAACATTCACATCAGGTGAATTCAATATTTTCTATTATGAATATGGAATTATGAGACAAACATCTGCACCTAGAACACCATAATAGAATGGTGTTGCTGAAAGAAGAAATAGATCACTCCTTGATGTTGGAAGGACAATGTTGATTGAAGGGAAAGTGGAACACATGCATTGGAGAGAAGAAATGAACATTGTTGTATACATAATGAATAAAGTATAGGTCAAAGAAGGAATAAGAAAGACACCCTATGAATTATGGTATGGTGAAAATCCTATTGTTATCTATTTCAAATTTTTTTATAAAAAGTGTTTTATCACAAGAGATGATGGCATAGAAAAATTAGATGCTAGGAGTGATGAAGGAATCTTCCTTGGGTATTCCTCTAAAAGAAAAGCATATAGATGTTACAATTTGAGAACTAAGAAAATGATTGAGAGTGTGAATGTCAGAATTGGTGAAAGGTTTCAGGTACAAGAAAGAACATGCAAATTAAATCCTTATGATCTTGATTGGGAAAGGTTTTAAAAGGAGATGTTTCAGAGCAATCAAAATCAGCTTCAAATAGGGCAAGGTCAAGAAGAAGTACATGAAAAATCGCAAGAGGATTTGTTACTAGAAAGTGACACAAATATAAATCTAACTGAACCATAAGTGTTCAAGACTCCTAAGTATGTTGTGAAGAATCATCCATAGGATTAGATTATTGGAGACAAGAGTACATGTACTAGGACAAGGTCACAATTCATAAATGAAGTATGTTTGATCTTGTAGGTTAAGCTAAGGACACTTGATGAGGCTTGTAGTGATGAGTATTTGATTAAGGAAATGAGAGAAGAATTGGGTCAAATTGAGAAAAAACAATACTTGGGAACTGGTCCCAATACATGAAGATAAGAATTTCATTGGCACAAAGTGGGTTTTTGGAAACAAAATGAATGAAGATGGGGTTTTGATTAGGAATAAAGCCAGATTAGTGTGTAAGGGATATTCACAGCAAGAAGGAATTGATTTTGAGGATACCTTTTCACCAGTTGCGAGGATAGAGGAAATTAGGTTATTATTGGCCTATGTTGCACAAAATGATTTTAAGGTGTATTAGATGGATGTCAGGTTTGCATTCCTAAATGGTGATTTGGAAGAATAAGTTTACATTGAGTAGCTAAATGGTTTTCCTTTGAAAGGTGATAGAAATATGGTTTTCCTTTGAAAGGTGATAGAAGTATGGATTGAACCAATCTCTAAGGACTTGGTATGCAAGGTTGGACATGTATTTACTACATCTTGGTTTCAAGAAGGGTAGTACAGATAGTAATTCTAGATCTAAGATACAATAATGAAGGTACTTTGATAATAGAAGTGAAGAAGTGCACAAGTCCATACGATATTAGAGCATTGTCAATTGTGGACTTGTTGTAGAGTTCTACTCCTCATGGGGAGTAGTTGGCAGAGCATAATTGATCATATCAGGGTGATTTTTCATCTGCTAGTTTAAGGTTTATAGAAAGAAGGAAAGATATTGTTTTGGCACCTTTTTCCATTGATGTCAATGGGGGAGAGATATTAATGAAAAACCCTCATGGTTTAGGGAGAGCTTTGAAGAGGATATTGAGAATGTTGTATTAAGAAGGATACTCTTAGAGTGATGGTTTTTCACATGTGTTTCTATCAATGCCAAAGGGGGAGATTGTTGGAATTGTTGTCATTCAATATTTTTATCATTGATGTCAACATATATTTAGTTATGAAGACCAATAATTGTTGGACAGTATAGACATGAAGATTGTAGAGAGTGGTACGGACATCATATGATGCATTAGCTTTTAGGGGCTTAGATATATGTTCCCAAATGTATCTAAAGTTTAGTCCTATGACCAAAATTTTTTATATGATCATTAGACAAACATATGCTTGTTTTGGTAAAGAATGGTTGCAAGAAAAGAGACTTAGAGTTTCCATAGACCTAGTTGTAGTGTTTGGGATCGAACTATTATGTGATGATAAATTTTTGTATGCGCACTTCAAAAATGTTAGAAGACATCATGAAGAAGATACATTATGATCATAGCATGTTCATGTGATTGCTAATGTCATCTATCGACTATTTGCTAGTATGGAAGTATTTGGAAGCCGACCAAGAAGAGTAACGTGTAGATGATTGATTTATAATTAAATTATTGATGGAGTTGACTTTGGGTGAATTATAATTGTTGTAGCATGATTAGGGATGAATTGTGTCTCATGTCCTTGGATAATATAATTTTTTATTATGTAATGAGGTCCTATAATGGTTGACCTCTAGATGAATTATTATTTGTAACTTGTATATAAAGAAGGGTTTCTTCCTTGAGATGAAGAGTGGATTGTGATGGTAATATGCAAGCTGAAAGGTTGTGAGATCTACTTCTAATAGAGAAGAAGGTTTTGCATCTAGGCACAAGGATTGGATGGTCCTAATAGGAAATTTAGGTATGATAAAGTATATTCAGTAAAGGATTGAAGCTAGATATAACCTTTTTATTGCATTTGGGCATGTGGCCAGTTGTAATATCCCTAACAGGGTTTGAGACTCCTAACAGGGTCTGTCCTTTAACAAGGACCTACCTATTGTATGAATCATCTCCTAATAGGGCTAGAAATCCTAATAGGGTTTCATTCATATAGTGCAAATATTTATGGGTGTCATCTTCACCAAGGTTTTTACCTTAACAAAGTTTTCCACAAGAACAAATCTTGGTGTCACTTGTGTTCAATGATGTGATGTGGTTTTACATTTTGTTTTGTATAATATTATATTTGGTGTTGATTTTGATAAGTTTTTTAACAACTGATTCACCCCCCCTCTCAGTTTCTTTAGACATTATTATCCTAATAGAGAGGTCCCAAGAAATTTAGGAAGTAGTAAAGTTTAGTGTGACTTTTGGCATTGGAGATGTTCCCTTAGGCTACCAAAACCTAAGTGTCCCTACAATTTTGATGGATTCCCCATTTGTTATTCCAATTATGGAAGGGGAAGATGAATTATAAATGGTCATTGTCAAAGCACCCCTAGAAAGGAGGAAGAAATAGAAGGCCCACCAACCCTCTCCAGACATGAGTCTAGAACCTAAATAAGAGGCAAAGTTCCATGAAATATCTACCTCCCCTAAAATAGAGAACGTTCTGGAAGATCCTCCAAGGATATCTCATACAAATATCAATGATTTATTCCACATCGATGAATAGGGAAGTCTGCACCATGTAGAAGAACAAGAAAGAATGGCCAAAGAAGTCCTAGAACCAAATACAGATATTTTTAGGGAGGACGAGGAGGTTGAAGAAGCACAAAGAAGTGCTCAAGAGTGGGCCAAAGAAGTCTAGTAGATGGAATAAGAAGAGGAAAATATCATTGAAGATGCTCACCTCCTAGTGGAGTAAATCACAGAGAAACAAAAGGAGGAGGATATTGCCAGGAAAGTAGAAGAAGAAAAGAAAAGAGAAGAGGACACCGAGGTGGAGGAATAACCATTGGCCTCTAAGGAAATTAGACCTTTGGAAATAACCATACCCTTAGCAACCGCCCCTCCATCTCAAGAAGATACTCAAGGTGCATTTTCTATTAACACAAGTGAAGAAGAGGCCCCTTTGGAACCAAAAAATGAGGAAGTTCACATTGAAAATGAGCCTCTAGCCACTCCACCCATGGAAGATCCCCTGAAGATATTATCAGGGAAGAAGAGAACGTTGAGAATAATTCTGATGATAACACCAAGTATTTAGCATTGGAAGAATTGGGTCAAATGCTCACGAGAGATAACCCCATCCTGGAAAAAATAACAAGTGACACCTAGGATCCACCTTAGTAGCTAGTTGAATCCCAAAGGAGAAAAATAACCATAGAAGCATCTACTCCACTTTCACTATGAGACATGTTGGTAGAGAAATAAGCTTCTAGAAGGCCAAAGAAAGCTCACACTCTCTACACAACTTAGAGGGGTTAAGATGAGAGTGTGGTAGCAATAGTATAAGCTCCACCAAAGAACAAGGAAGAATTAGAAGTGTCTACAGAAGATTATATAGTGACATAGATTTCCATGGGATGGAAAAACCAAAAATTACAATTGGACCTCCTTGATGATACAAGTCGGATCATCCATGAGAGGTATGAAATAGAGTACCGAAAGAAGAAAGAGATTCAAGCATCAGAGTCAAATCTTTGGAAGCTCATAATGGAATTAGCATCCCCCTCTCATTTTCAATGTCACCAGTCTCCACCTCTGAAACATCACTCCCATAGGGCAACATGGAAGCACTCTTAGTCATGAAGAAGAAAGAACTGAAAGTAGATGGATGGATAGGGGATAAGTTGGAGGCAATTAGAAATTTTTTGTCTAAGTTCCTCCTTAAACTTTATGAGGCTCGCCATATCAAGAATAAAATTGATGAGATTGTTTTTGCATGGAAAACCGATGTATAAAACTATGAGGAATGGAAAGAGCAACTCAGAGAAGTTTTGAACCAAGAAGAGGAAATTTGACCAAAACAAGCATTCTAGGGGGTCAATCATGTTAATCCATAAAGACCTAGTAGACCAGACTTACCTTCAAGTTAAGACACGTAAGAAATTGGTTAGGGTCTTAGAAGATCACAAGGTTAGAGTCTGAGACCTAATGGATTGGTTCCTTGTATTTATTTCAGAGGCAACATAAATAAGTCTACTTCACCCAAGTGTTGATGTTCCTATGGATTCTTTATTAAATAAGTTTGACAATCGGGATGAGGTAGAATTCTAGCCCCTAGGATATTTTGATAGCTCAGTCTTAGGAGATCTCTCCTTGCTAATGCTTAAGGCCCATGATGCTACCATGGCAGCTTCTGAATTAAAAGTTAAAGTTGAAGATGCTAAAGATTATTTCGAGGAAGTTGTTGGCTGCATGGACTTCCTAAAGGAGGTAGATGATAGGGGTGTAATGGAAGTTTTGGAGGTCTTCCAAAAATTCAAGGAACCATAAATTCTCTAGGTTTTGGGACTTTTCTCTTGTAACTCCATATTCTTTCATTCATCATTCTTTGAGCATAAGCTCTTGGAGTCAAGAGTTCTAGATTTCATAGTTTTGTATTCTTTATGACGATCTAGGTTGATGATTTCCCCAGAGCCGACTGACCACCATTCCAAATTCATTGTTAGAAATATTGTCAAAAGTTAGAAAAGTGGAGAATGGCTGAATGTGATAGGTGGAGTGCGGGAGACTGTACAAATTGTCTCAACCCCAAAGGCATCACTCTAGCATTTATAATTGATTTCATGGGAGAAATACATGGAGACATGGAGTTGTCATTGCATTCATGGAGCAAACTGCTCAAGACACTGAGATGAAATAAGTAACATCCATACTTTTGATGGTGCCTGCTAATGATTCTTTTTCCTAGTATCTCATTCTTCTCCCCCCTTCTTTTTTCCTTTTTGGTCATTGTACCATGATAGGATGTTTTTGAAAATGTAGGTATTACTAATATTAAATATTTTATTTTATAAAATAAGTGGATTGTGGATCTCCGTGTAGATTTTAGAATGTCTATAAATAAGAAGTTTGATGCCTAACCAAGGGTCGACAAAGTTGATTTTCTTTCCATGCTATAATTGTGCTCATTCTTTCAATACAGTAGTTCAATTCTTTCAATATATTAATTCTCCCTAGGAGCCATGAATGTACCAACCAGTGATGTTGGATTTTTCAATTTAATAAAGGAATAAAGACTACTCTTGGTACTACACTTTGCAGTGTTCTTCATTCTAGATTTGGAAAAAGTATTTCATGTTTTATGCTTGTCTATGTCCTTTCCTCGAAAGTTCTTTTGGTAGTTAATTGAATCCTTGTGCTTTCACAGCTAATGTTTATTTCAGTTGATAGGTTTATATATGTTTAGCATGGATACAAGTTCTTTATTAGTGGATTTATGATGTTTAAAGGCTTATAATATGACTATAGGTAGACTCATTACTAACCCTAACTTATATTTTGCATTTTTTTTGTTCAAGATGACTACTGCTTGCAAGTAACCTCACTTATCTAGAATCTTTGAAATTTGATGAGCATATAACTAGTAGGCCTCTTAACATAGAATAGTCATTTGCCCAATTGAACCTTTCTTGCATTATTGTGACCCGACTACTAGGTTCTTAGAGGCTAGGAGAGTTTACTCTCTGATAAACCTCTTCAAGCGAAGTTGTCTAGTACTTTGGTAACCAGTGACAAATCTCCCCCTATTGGTGAGGCCATCACAAAGTCTCGTCAACATGTGTTAAGTAATATTATGCCAGAATATGAAGTGGATCTAAATGACTCTATGTTTGGTCAATTGCAATGTCTTTTGGATGCATTTGATGAATACTTTCAGTCTATTGAGAAATCAGCTATGATAAAGGAGAAGAATTAATTTAATGAGAAAATGTTTAATAAGTTGAATTTGATGATTGCAAAGGACAAGGAATCTTTTGTTGTTTCTATTCAAAGATTGAAATATTCTTTGGCAGAAGGAAGCATATTATATAAATCTTGTATTGACTATAAAAAATGTGTTGCAGATATTGATAAGATAGTTAAAAAAAAGTGAAGCTAAATTAATGGAAATATGGCTTGTATATGATCCTTTGAAGGATTTAGCTTCTAGACACATGCAACACAAGTGACACAAATGAATGATAAGATTAACTCTCTTTTCACTGAGAAGGAAAGGATGAAAGGGAGAATTAGTGAATTGATAAAATAGATAGTTCCTAAGCTTAATTTTATGACAAGAGGAATAAAGGAAGCTACAATGGCTTATGAATTTTCAAATGCAATTGATGTTGGGGAAGCAAAAAAATTAGCATATGAAGTGTGTGGAAATATTCAAATTTTTGAGAGTCTGAAGAAGAGTTGGAATGTTGACTTTGCAGCTCTAAAGAGAAACTTTTCTAATATTTTTAAACTATTGTAAGTATACTTTGCATATCTTTTTAAAGAGGAAGATGTTAAAGGATTTTGGTAGTTCACTTTTGGTGTTGACCCATTCCTTTTCCATTGATGTCAAAAGGGGAGAGATAAGGTGATATAATTGAGTCTTTTAGCTCAGGGGGAGCAATTATTTTTGGTTAGGAGAATAGATTTGGAGTTTTGCATTTATGTTTGGGACACTTAGTCATTTTTCTCTAAGTGTTACCATCAATGTAAAAGGGGGATATTTTTGGGAAATAGACACTATTATCTTAATGGTATGTTTTCATTTATGGAAACTATAAGTATTTCATATGGTCTTCCAACATATTTTGTGTATACCAAAGGTTAGGATGATAATCGACTAAGTATGGATATATAGGTAGCATTATACAGGTTTGGAAACATAATTAGTATGAACATGTTTGGTTGATTAATTATGAGTAGAGAACTTGATCAAAGATTGGTTGGAGGATATTATATGATATCATATGACTAAAGAAGTTGAATTTATGTTTTGGATGTGTTTTGATGATCTAAGCATCAGGTTGGCAGAGAAGTATGAGAAATAGAGTCAGACAGTAGTTGGATCAATCAACAATCCTGCTAGATCAATGATCTGATCAGTTTGATATTTGAATTTGGTTGAGTCAATATGCTACAAGTTATCTATAACTTGGTATAGGTTAGCATGATGATTTGATCAATGTTTTTTGCAAGGATATAAATGTTACACTCTTTATTATCAAAGTCAACAACAAACCTATTATATTTTGGTAATAGGTCTATAAGATCAAGTTTGTGTATTGATTATTGTATCTTATTTATGTGATAGTTAGAGGTTATTGTGTGAAGATCAAAGATGTCATGTATCTGATTACAAAGGCTAATTGATATGTATTTGATGGACCTACATGGAACTGCACAAGCATATGTGATGCTATTTTTAGTTAGACCTTTTTTATTATAGTTGTAACTCTTTTGTAAGAAGTTTACCTTGTAAGGTTTGTAGCCCTCTCTTTTGTATTTGAGTAGTGTTCTCTATGAAGAGTTCCTTTCATTTTGTAACTCACCCTAAACTAGGTTAACTATATTTTTTCATAGATATTTATGGGTACCATCCCCATTATGTTTTTTCCCTTAATTGGGTTTCCATGCAGAAATCATGGTGTCATGAGTTTGTGCATGTTTTATATATTTTGTTCTTGTTTAATTTTCATTTCAATTGTCTTATATTTGTGCAATCATTTATTTAAGATAAGAATGAACCAAACATTGATTCATGCCCCCCCCATCAATGTTCCTCAATACCAATGATTAAAAGGCTATTGTAATGTAACCATCCCAAGGGGAGGTAAAAAGACTATTTATTTGCATATGAAACTCATAACAAAGGATTGACAAATTTTTCATAAAATTCCCCCTTTTTTTGTGCCAATTGTGTGAGACTCAAATTTTGGGTTGAACTGTAGTTCATTAAAATCTAAATTTTTCTGTTGTTGAATGGATGAATGATGTATGAATAAAATGAATTAATTGTAGGTGTTAAATATGTTTTAAGATATATAGTTATAAGGTGTTCTATGTGACACTTTTAGTTATGTTCTTTTCTTGTTTAGGCTATTCAAAGATGTCTCTCTCTTATGGTTATAATGTACAATATTTGATTTTCATGGTCATGAAAATGAGTATGCATAAATAAGTTTGTATCTAAGCATTTGAATTTGTGTTTGATTTGTAAATATCTCATGGTGATGGATGTTCATTAGACACCTCTTCTACTTTCTAGTTAAGAGTATACCCCCATTTATTTTTAATATATATATATATATATATATATATATATATATATATATATATATATATATATATATATATATATATATATATATATATATATATAAGAGAGTTGTACCTTTCAATTCAGAGATCAAATTGATCATTGGTTTGTTTAACTTTTGTGGAATAGAGTGGTTTCTAGGGTTAAGAGTTAGTTTTATTCAAGAAGCCAATCTATTGACCAACATATTTTTTGGCGACTCTACTAGGGAAGCTAACAGTCATTTAAGATTGGTTTCTTGGAGATGAGGGAAGGATGGTGCTCCTTCACAGGAAATATATTTCTTGCACTGAACTAAATCTAGGGTTTGAACACAAAAAATAATATATCATCGGCCAATTGAACACACTTTCTTGGAGGTCACGAAGAAATGTCCAAGATTATGGAAGAGAAAGTCAGGTAATAGAAAGAGAAGAGGAATTGACACAAAACCTAATGTTACTATTGTTGAGGTCGCAAACAAGACAAGCCCAAAATATAGTTAGGAACCAAGGACCAAACCAAGTTCTTGAGGACAAAGAAAGTTTGGAAAAACTAAGATATTAATCAGGTAGTTATATAAATAACTTAACAAAGTGGAGACCAAATGATACATGAGGAGTGAAAGAGGGAAAGGAGTTGTAGACCCAATATTAAAAGCACTTCAAGCAACAAATTTCTCTGCAAATGTCCCTCTTCCTAGGAGTAGGAGTACGAAAGTTACACCTCCAAAGTAAAACTCTTATTCTCATATTTTTCAAGCCCTAACCCTTCATGGGGCTACTCTCCCAGCAAGGGTTAATTTTACACTTGTTCCCCTTAATGTACAAAGAAGTATGGCTCAACATATGCCATGGGGAGTAGCAATTGGACCTCTAAATCTTGGTACCAATGATTTCTTACCAAAACAATCAAGATAGAACATCCCTAAATTCTCCAAGGATGGAAAAGTGTCCACATATGAACATATTGCATCTTTTTTCACTTCTTGTACTGTATTAGGAGTGCAACATGAAGATGTTGTGGTAAGTTTGTTTGTAGAATCATTGGTTGATGGGGCCACTAAATGGTTTTATCATTTAACCCGTGGGTCCATTACAAATTAGCCAACTATGAGGACATAGCTTGAAGAAAGGTTTAAGAGAAAAAAGGACAAATACTCCATGTTGGCTCAATTGACACAAATAAAAAAATTGATTATTGTGTCGATGAGATAATTTGTGGCCAGGTTTAATAAACTTGTTAACAAGATCCCTACAAAAAAAAGACCAACCATTGACAATCAGAAGTGTTTCTTTTTTAAAACAATGCCTCCTAATATCAATTTCTATTTGAGAAGAGCTAGAGTTAATAATTTAGTTGATGCATAAACGATGGCCATAGAATTGAAGAATGACTTCATCACTATGGGGAAATGGAAAAAGGAACTTCAAGCTAGCAGTAGAAACACTCCAACATATTCTCAAGCCATTCAACAAAGGATAACTAATGATCTAATATCATTGAAGAGGGAGATTCCTAAGGTGAGCCCATCTTTGCCAAAAACTTTCCTAGATGCAAGGAGACATAATGATGGAAATAAATTATTGTTACCATCTGCACAACAAAGGTTAGCTATTGAAGCACCACCTAACCTGAAGAAAGGAAATATGTGTATTTTTCATTTGACTACTAATCATAAGGGATAAAATTTCCTAGAGATGACTAAATCCATACAATTTATCACTACTAATAAAGGTTAAGAAGATACAAGTTTATAAGGATCAAATCCAGGATAAAATGGTGACTCTAAAAATTATTACCTAGAATATGAATCCAATTTTGAAAGAGGTGGTGACTTCTTCAGAATTTTGGATGAATCTTCATAGGTAGTACTTACTAGATGTGATAAAGGGAAACAAAAATAAGGAGTGTCTATCTTATAAAGAACCAAAGCTTCCAAATCCCAAGATACACCTCCTAAGACCATGGATCAACCAAAGGACTCTCAATCAATGGATATACCTTGTAAGGGAAAAATTTCCTTTGACATTGTTTAATTTTGTGAGACATTCATAATTAAAATTTAACCCCTAGAATATCTTAAAATGAATCTATCAGAATTAGATTTCCTTATAGAACATTGTAACCCAGCTCCTCCAGAGTAAATTCTTGATGAAGAGTCCCCTATGTGTGATCTTACCTTATATGCCATGAATCTCACAACTACTATGCCTAATAAAAAACTTAACCCATTTATGTGTCTATTTTCACCAATGGACACAAGTTGAGTAATTGCATTATCGATTTAGGAGACTTTGATAATGTCATGCTCCCCATGTAGCCAAATCCTTTGTCTTGTCATTAACTAAAACTTTCAAAAGATGCTACTTAATGGATGCAAATCAAGTTCCTCTAGTAGGCAAAATAAAATATTCACAAGTATCTTTAGCATCCCATTCGACCAAAAGGATAAAACTCACAATCCCTATAGAAGATATCCCCATTGCTAAGTTGGAGTTTCTACAGAGACTTGGGTGGAGCAATAAGGTTAGACTAGTCTCATGCTGTAATACTAATAAGAAACAAGAATGTTAAATTGGAATCAAAAGACAAAGCCAAGTTCATAGTCCTAAAGTCTAATGATCCTAAAGCCCAAATCTTGTATGATGAAATAGAATTTGGAAATTACATGTTGTTCATAGATCATGAAATCATAGAAGAAGGGATGAAAAAGAGAAGTCTTCTTAGTTATGGATTGTGGAATTCAATGGAAGCTATGCCTCAATGGGATCAGGTGCTAGAGTAGTTTTGATTTCACTAAAGGAGAGATGATCCCTTTGTCATATAAAATAGAATTCAAGAACACTAATAACACTATAGAATATGAGGCACTATTGTTAGGACTTTATGCAGCTAAAGAAAGGGGAATAACAATACTGGTAGGCAAAGAAGATGTTGAATTACTAGTAAAATAAGTTAGAGGTACCTTTGCTGTAAAAAACCAGAGTGTAGAATCAAAGGAATAGAGTGTGTGATGAAATAAAGTCTTCAAGATTTCTCTATTGACACAATGCCTAGGGATCATAATTCCAAATCAGATTCTTTGGTAGTGTCAGTGTCGTTACTTCTCCATCACCTATATTTTGAAGATAAAAAGTATACTATTGAGCTAGTGCACATACCTAGTGCCCCTGACAACATTGAAGCATGGCAAGTTTTCAAAGATGATCATCATCTTTGGTCTTTGTTGGAAAATGAAAAACTATTTATGGAATAAGGAGCGGAGAATTGCTGCAAAGCATTTACCCCAGATAGCAAGAAAGACCTCACTCAAGGTGTTGTACAGTTAAAAGGTAATAAAATTCCTAAAAGTGTGATATATCTAGAAGACTTATTTGACAAACATGATGCTTATATCAAATAAAAAAATGAAAAATTGAACACCACTCGTGAATACAAAAATATAAACATTGGAGATTCTCAAAAACCAAAAATTGTAAGCGTGGGAAAATGTTGTACACTTGAGGAAAAAGTGAAGCTGACATAACTTATGATCAAATATCATGATGTATTTATTGTTGTTATGAATATTTAAATAATTTTATGTGTGGAAGGTTTAAATACCATATCCCTCTCAATCCAGATGCAATCCCTCTCTATAATAAGATTGAGGTTGATGGAAGTGACCAAAATAAGACCACATTTACTATGCCACAAGGAACCTTCACCTATAAAAAAATGTCATTTGGGATGACTAATGCAGGGACTACCTTTTAAAGGGATATGGATGTATAATTCAGGGACTTGAAGAACAAGATTATAGTAATTTATCAGGATGATTTGACAATGTTTTATAAGAAGAATAAAAAATGATCTGCATGACCTAGAAGTGATCTTGTAAAGGTGACAAGAACATGGTATTTCCTTGAACCCAAATAAATTAGTATTTTTTGTAATAGATGGAAAATTGTTGGGACACATTGTATCATAGGAAGGAATTAGGATAGATCCTAAAAGGGTCAAATCTACCCAACAGTTTATCTTATCATGCTAAAATAGGGGTAAAATCCCTTTTTTGGCCAAGTGAAATTCTTAAGGATGTTTTTTCTAGATTTATCCAAAATCTCCAAGCATATCGTAGACATGATGAAGGGAAGCCAAAACTTCTAATGGAATGAACCTGGTAGGTAGACATTTAATGACATTAAGAAAGCACTAGCGAATGTGCTAGTGCTAACACATCCTAATTTTAACAAAGATTTTATTATCTAATGCTATGCATCAGAACATACCATGTCAACAATTTTACTTTGTGAGAATGAAGATAAAGTATAGGCACCTATTTCTTTCATGAGAACTATTAGAAATAGGAAATACTGAGAGGGGGGGGGGTAAATCAGTATTTCACAAAATTTTTCTTTTGCCCACTTATGGATATAACAGATTACTTTAGTGCATACAAAGATTATCAAGTTGATTAACAAACATAGCAGTAAATAGAAAGAACTCATAACACATGATATGTTCTCGAGGAAACCCTGGCCAAGGGAAAACCCCAGTGGGGATGGTACCCACAAAGATCACTAATCAAAAGTATCCTGTTAGGGATATTGGACCCTGTGTGCTATAATTGTGTCACACTTTTATGAATCATTACATTCAAGAACACTCAAGAATGAGGTCTCAAAAATTGAGCCATAGCTCCCTAGGCATGGAGTGCAAGGGTTTTTAAGAATGCTCTCAGCTAGAGCTATTAAGCCAATAACCTTGCTAGTAAACCATGCAATGGGAGATTTAATGAAGACAAGGGCAAGAATGCCAATATCCTCAAGAATCAAGAATGAAAATCCAATGCAATGCTATGCTAGAAATGGAAATGCAAGCTAAGCTATGAAAATGAAAGATGCAAGTATTACAAAGCCTCCTAGTTAAGCTAGGTGAATTAATCTAAAGCATAAAGGAAATCTAAGCTAAGAATGCCATGATAATGCAAGAAGTGGAACTATGATAACATGTAGATGCAAAGCCAAGAATGCTCCAAATCTTCAAAAGCTCCAAGATGACCTAGAAAACTTGTAGCATAACATTAGCATAAAAAGTTGAGGATCTAGAATGAAGAAGAGAGCTCTCCTTTTAAAGGAAATGAGAAGGAATGGACCATGGAGATTAAGAGGCAAAAGATTTAATCAATGGTGGAGCTTGAAGAGGGATCAATCCATGTGCACAAATATCTTCCAATGAGAAAATAAGAGTTGACTTTTGTGTCCATATGAGACAAAAAATGCTTTTTCCCTTTTTATAAAATAAGAATAATGCTTTATTTGTGCAACTTAGGATAAGAGGAAAAGTGGGGGCTTTTTATTTATTAAAAGGGGAGGAAATATTCCTTTTAAATAAATAAAGACTTAGGATAAGATGGTTAGCCCATAGAAAATAATCGAATAAATGATAGAGCTAGGATTTGATCTAGAACAAGTAATTGATGATTTAGCAAAAGGGGCTAATAGTCTAGATGACCATTTTTAGGTGTATACATTTTCCCCTCTTTGACTAATGTGTGATCGATCTGGGAACACATGTAGTCAAAGAATGAAGTTGAAATGTGAGATCGATTTGGGATCACAAAGCAACTCAGATTAGCCAAGAAAGCAAGAGATAGCCAAGAAGGCAAGCAATAGCATTCTGACTCCAAAGAATGAAGTGTAGAAAAATAGCAAATCCAACATGGTCAGCCTGGTAGTGACAGTACTGAACACTTAGGAAAGAGATAGCCAATACGATATGATGTGTCTGCCCCCTCAGGATTGAAAGTGAAATCAGGTAGAGGGAATGTAGAAGCAAGAGAGACATGATCAAATCACTAGAAATCATAATCGAAGAAAGAGAATAGAATAACCATCAAGCAGTGAAGATATGCCCCACACATGGGACACAGGGCATGAACCTATCGGCCCCTCAACCCATAAATGCCATGGAGAGAGGAGTTGAAATTGGGATTTGAAAGTGAATGAAAGACTGGAAGTTTGAAAGAGATGGAGATGAAGAGGTGAAGAATGCCCCAGCGAAGATGGAAGGATCAGGCCTCAAAAGGTTAGCCAACTGCACGGAATAAGGAAAAAGATGATTGGGATGATCAAGGTGAACTCAGAGTTCGGTTTCGGTCCCAAAATGAATAGAAAATGATGGGATATGAAAGACAAGAAGCGAAAGACATGATCAAGAAGAAGCAATAGGTGAACGCAGTTGATTAACAAGTCCATGAAAGATAAAAAGGAGAGCTCTCTCCATATGCAAGATGCAAAACTAAACTAACATGAACTTAAGAATGCAAGCTACATGAAAAGTGGTTTACTTGCAAGGTTACAAAGCCAATAGACATCTAATTATCATCATCAAGCATTATTGGTAGCATCGCAAGATCATATAATACACACTAGCATAACTATGTGGATCTGAATATGATCTATATCAGATAGAAATGTGGAAATCCCACCTAGGCATCAGAGACATGTAGGTCAAGATGAATAGTGCAATGAGATTACCTAAGTTTGATATAGAAAAATTATGCTCGCATCGAGACACAAGAAAGTCAAGATGACTATAAGCATGCACTTGCGAAATAGTCAAGGATAATACCTTGTAGATCCCTAGTGTCAAGTAAGACCAGCATAAATGCTCATGACAGTTAGAACCAACAAAATATACCCCCAAGCAGAAAAAGCAATAAAACATGTTCTCATTCCCTTAGTCTTCTAGCTATGCATCATTGAAAACAATCATAGGGGGAGAACACTCAGCAAAGAAATCATCATAGACAGCACACAAAGAAATAAAATCAAACAAATCTCAGCAAGTGTGTGTGTAGGTCAGAGAGTCAAACTTTGAGTATCACATCTGCAATTGAGAAATATCATATCATACTAGACTGTAGGGTAGGACATCTGATAAGTGTTGAGAAACACTTGACGCTAGGGTAGTGTTGAAAAACACAATTGGGGTGGTGTTGAAAAACACCATTTGAGAGGTGCCTAAGAAACCCAGATGCACAAAGAGACCCGAGATAAGCTTAAAACAACGTATGCCCCCTAGACTAAGACAAGAGTCAATTCCAAGCTAGGAGAGGCAAAGCGAGAAGTGGAGCAAAGGAGCGCCATGCAAGACTGATAGACATAGGTGTAGAGGGTCTCAAGTAGCATCTATTTCTAGGTTTTCACCACTTGATAGATTTATTGCAATTTTTTTCAGGACTTTTTATAAAATTTTTTTTGTATTTTTGCTACCAAGGCACCTGTTTCCAGGTTTTCACCAAGGCACTTTTTCTATTTTTATTTTTTTTAAATTTTTTTTTAAATTTTTTTGGATTTTTTCAGCATCATATATGAATTTTTTTGGAGTTTTTTCAGGATCAATAAATATATACAAAGAATGCCCCAGACATAAACAGGCATCAAGAATCTGCTTCCTCTAATGTAGAGAACTGATAGGCCCCAGGCCCAAATGCTGCAACTGTGACGATAGGAGCTCTCAACCAGTTTGACCAATAATAACCAGCCCTAAGCAATATCTAAGCTAGTGGAGGATCGGTAGAATGTGATCCACATATGCCATCGTGGATTTCAGGTAGCACTTTTTTTGACTCCTCTATTTCTAGACACTTAAGGAGAGTTCCATCTAGACCCTTCCTATACAAGTCACCAGAGACAAAGGAAAAGTGTAAGGGATGGCAGAAAGAATGGCGTGGTGGATTTGTAGGACGAATATGAGGTGGAAGATATGAAAAGATGGTAGGATTGTAAGATTTGTGAGTAGGATAGCATAATTCATCCACCAGGAACTTGAAGCAAGATTTATGCCTTTTCATTTGTAAGATGGATGTTGAAGTAACCAAGGCATTAGCAACTTTGTTCTCAGCTCTAGGAATGGGCTGAAGTGTAACAGATATGAGATCATGCTTGAAGTAGTGCACCATTTTTTTGTAGAGAATCAGCTTGTCATCTTGTATTTGATAATCATTATTTTTTAGCATATTTTTATTTTTACTTTTCTTAGGTTCGGATACCACCACAATGTGGTTTTTTCCATCCGACCATTGCTCTTTTCTTTTGATTTGATGACTGTGATACTTGATTCTTGATTCAATCTTTTTTGTTGCTAGTTCGCTGGTGGAAGAAGTAGCAGGTGTTGATGCGAGATGAAATGAAGTGACTGGTTCAATAGTATTTATGTGAAGGATATCATCTCTGGTGACAAGAGAGGTCAAGCCTATAGGGTAAGCTCCAAAAGCGTTAAGATCTAGACTTGTCATAGAAGGACCAGCGTGATCCACTAAAGCAATACGTGGAACAAACTCATCAGACTGAACACAAGACTCATCAACTACATCAGGGGGGTTACGAGAGGTATGAACCACATCAACATCCATATCTATCATGGAAGAACCTTCTGGAAGAGGCTTAAGATGCCGAGAAGTAGAGATACTCATGTCACTATGTGAGAGATCACCTCTTTGTAGCAGTCATGCAATGCTGCGACATTGTCTATCATAGTGCAATGATTCTTTAGGCACATAGGTTCTAGACATAGAGGCCTCAGCCATATCATCAGTAGATATACATTCTTCTCCCCAAAGGAGTGAAGTAGAAGGAAGATCATCTCCCATTTGAGCCATAGTGTGTAGTGGTGATTCATCTGTATCTGTGTCTGGATTACTGAGTATGGGGGTATTTCTAGAATCCTCTCTATAGATCCACTCTTGAATAGCTTGTTCTTCTCTTTCTGCTTCTAAAGGAATGGATGAAGGAACAAAAGTATCAAAGATCACCATAGCAGAAGTGGAAGGCTTCATCTGATTAGAAGGTCTCCCATATGACCTAGGAGAAACAGGTATAGAAGCAAAGGAATCCAGCATATATTCACCCATACCAAGGCTCATCATCTTAAGTGATTTCTCAGCATCAACTAGAGATGTACTAGGATCAATAGTAGGTTCATTGTGAGGGACAAATTTTTTAGCAGCAACAAGAGCATTATTAGCAATAGTATGGTCTCCAGGAATCACAACTTTAGTGCCGTTGTATGGAAATTTGACGCACTGATGATAAGTGGAAGGAACAACCTGCATGTCATGGATCCAAGGATGACCCAAAAGAATTTTATATGCGAGTGGGATGTCCAATACTTGGAAGTTAATATCTTTTGTGATAGGGCCTACTCGAACAGGTAGCATGAAAAGACCTTTGGAAGATCATTCCACTTCATCATAAGCTTTTATAGTAATCTTTTTCTTAGAATCCACAGTGAATTCTGACAAACCCAACTGTTGTATGACATTGAAAGAAACAATATTTAACCCTACACCATTGTCTATTAGGACTCGGCGGACACAGGTGTGGTAGACTAGAACTTCAATGTGTAAAGCTAGATTATGCGGGTGAGCAATAGATATGTCATCTTCTGTAGAAAAGGAGAGAGATAGCAGAGATGAAATGTGGTTGACCATAGCCTAAAATTGATTCGGATCAATGTCATTGGGAACACGTGTTGTACGTAGAGCCTCATCAAGAATCTCTCTATGCGAAGGGGACAACCGAAGCAACTCAAGGATAGATATCTGGGCTGGTGTCTTTTGCAAATGTTGGACAAGATCATAGCTAGGGGTGGCTGAAGGAGCTGCTTGTTTGGAAGGCAAAGCTAGCTTGGGATCTTGTGCAATTTTAAGGATAATCTTGGCTTGCCCCCTAGTAATAGCATTCAATGTCTCACTTCGGGAAGATGAACTACCATGTGTTTGCAAGACTAACTTTGGCTTACCATGATTGGTGTTATTATCATCTTGAGATCTCACCATAAGAATACTCTCAACGGGCTCTACCATGTTGATCATAGGTGTGTTAGAAGTATATGTATAGTGGATCTTAGCATCGTGATTCTTTTTATGTGTTTGGGAGGTTTCCCCCTTGTCATGCTTAGGTAGAGGATCTTTGAAAGCTGTGTGATCAGAATTTTTAGTTAAGCCATCAATGGAGATTGTGTTGTTATCAATGAGGTCTTGAATATCATCCCTAAGCTTAAAACAATTGTCTGTCAGATGTCCCTTGTTTCTGTGATAATGGCAGTAATGATCCTGTCTCCACCAATCAGGCTTATTTATTGAATCCCAGTTGCTAGGTTTATCAGGAAGCGTAAGATATCCATTGTCAACCAAAGTCTTAAGGATCACATCGTAAGGTTCTGCCAACTTGGTATAGACTCACTTTTGAAATGACTTCTTAGGCTTATCCGCATATTGAGGTTTAGGAGCACTATGAGCATTGACAGCTTCTTGTTGTTTTGCTGCATAGATAGCATTGGAAAGATTGAAAGTAGGCTCTTTAGCTTTAGGAGTGTCAACAACCCTATCATTAACAACATACTTATTTTTATTCCAAGGTTTGTTCTTGTCTTTGCCATTACCTTTAGCATCTTTATTAATAACAATATCCCCTTTTCTTATAGCTACATCCTCAATTCGATATGCACTTTCAACCATGTCATGGAAGGAGGAGAACAGTTGCTTCCTTAGATCATAAAATAGCTCAGGCACAAGTGTGTTGACAAAAATGTCAATCTTTTCTCTTTTAGGTAGCTGATGAGGATACCTAGAATAAATACAATGACCTCCAACATTGTAAGTTGCAAATGGCTCACCTTGATGTTGTCTTAGATTACCGAGATCTATCATGGTGATAGGTTGTTAGATGTTGTATGAATAGTGTTGTGTGAAGCACATAGCCAACTCACCAAAAGTCTTAAGAGGTGGTGTCAACTTTGCAAACCATTCTAAAGCTTATCCTCTTAAGCTTCTAGGGAATAGTCATATAAGAAATGTGTCTTCATGAAGGAAGTCCATGCTAAGAGCGTAAAAGTGATGCACATGGTCATGGGGGTCACCATTTCCATCATACTTGTCATATTTGGGACCTCAATATCCCTAGGAAACAGGACCATGTATAGACTCCTATCAAAGGGAAGAGCACAAATTAATTCTACAAAAGAGACCTTTGGAGGCTCTCTTTCTAATGCCATTTGGGTAAGGCGTTGATTTGTCCAACGCAATTCTTCTTGAAGGACTTCCAATTCAGTTGGTACTCTTTGTTGGACAATTTGTCTGACATCATATCTAGGAGGAAGCTTGTATCCTCTAGAAGTCATATATTGAAAATATTGATAGCCATTACGCTCTAAAAGCTTATGCATCATTCGTTGGGAGACCACATCTTGTTCAAATCTCATAAGATGCTCACTAGAAATCTCATCATCAGCCTCCGCCTCATGTTGAGAGGGAGGAGGCCTAGGAGGTGAAGAAGGCATACCAAAAGTGGGTCTTGGAGGAGATCTTGGTGGCTTGTTGTTGCCATTGTTGCCATTGATAAAAAGAGGTCTATGCTCATGATTACTAGTCTCAGGTTGCTCATGAAATGTCCCTCTATAAGCCATGCACCTATCAACATCCATCCTTTGTTGATTGTGTTCTTTGTCTAAGCGCGCTTGGTTATCCTTATGCTCAAAGTGTTCTTGCAAGCATTGGAATTTTTCTTGTTCAGTCAAAGTGAGTGAGACACTGTCTGTGTTTTTGGTGGTCTTGAATGCGGAAAAGAGGAAACCTCCTTTGTACCATGGGGTAGCCTTAGAATCCTCAGATTGGTTAGAACTAGAACTGTTGTTGCTCATGGGTGCTTGTGAGAGTCTAGTTGGAGAAGGTAACTGTGTATAATTGAATGGAGGATGACTCTCTTGCTCAAATTGAGACCGAGTTGTAACCGGCATGAAAAGAGATGTTGGTTGACTAATAGAATGAGACAAAGTTTCTCAGATTTGAGATAAGCAAAGCTAATAAATATCACTTGTCAAAGTAGAACAATAGAGAGATGGCTTGTCAAAAGTGCTCAAGCACTTACAACAATCAATTGACTAAAGCCGAGTAGCGAGCAAGAAGCTCAATAAGCAAGTAGCTAGAGAGGTAACCATGATGCGACAAGTGATCAAGAGTAGCATTCGTTCAGCTCAAATCCAATAGTTTTAGCTCATTTGTTTCAATCTAGAACAAGTCTAAGCATGCAGATAACAGACCAACTTTAGGTAAGAATAGAAAAAGACACTCTACAATAGGTTAAAATGCCCCATGGTGGGTGCCAAAAATGTGTGCTATAATTGTGTCACACTTCTATGAATCATTACATTCAAGAACACTCAAGAATGAGGTCTCAAAAATTGATCCATAGCTCCCTAGGCATGGAGTGCAAGGGTTTTTAAGAATGCTCTCAGCTAGAGCTATTAAGCCAATAACCTTGCTAGTAAACCATGCAATGGGAGATTTAATGAAGACAAGGGCAAGAATGCCAATATCCTCAAGAATCAAGAATGAAAATGCAATGCAATGCTATGCTAGAAATGGAAATGCAAGCTAAGCTATGAAAATGAAAGATGCAAGTATTACAAAGCCTCCTAGTTAAGCTAGGTGAATTAATCTAAAGCATAAAGGAAATCTAAGCTAAGAATGCCATGATAATGCAAGAAGTGGAACTATGATAACATGTAGATGCAAAAGCCAAGAATGCTCCAAATCTTCAAAAGCTCCAAGATGACCTAGAAAACCTGTAGCATAACATTAGCATAAAAAGTTGAGGATCTAGAATGAAGAAGAGAGCTCTCCTTTTAAAGGAAATGAGAAGGAATGGACCATGGAGATTAAGAGGCAAAAGATTTAATCAATGGTGGAGCTTGAAGAGGGATCAATCCATGTGCACAAATATCCTCCAATGAGAAAATAAGAGTTGACTTTTGTGTCCATATGAGACAAAAAGTGCTTTTTCCCTTTTTATAAAATAAGAATAATGCTTTATTTGTGCAACTTAGGATAAGAGGAAAAGTGGGGGCTTTTTATTTATTAAAAGGGGAGGAAATATTCCTTTTAAATAAATAAAGACTTAGGATAAGATGGTTAGCCCATAGAAAATAATCGAATAAATGATAGAGCTAGGATTTGATCTAGAACAAGTAATTGATGATTTAGCAAAAGGGGCTAATAGTCTAGATGACCATATTTAGGTGTATACAGACCCTGTTAAGAGTCAATTTACAATATATAGTAGATCTATCCTGGTTAAAGGACTTTAGGCCTTGTTAGAAGCCTTAACCCTGTTAGGAGTTTGATTACAAAACCTGATCACCAGCTGAGCTCACTACCCAAATAGGTAATACAAAATGTTTCTGACTATAGTATGGTACTGCTTACAACTTTGCATCAATAGCCTTTGCTGCTATCATAATATACAACTATCACAAGTTATCCTTTTCTTTCTTTTTACACATCATATATATTTTTACATTACATTTCAAGTATGCCTAATATATGAGTTATTAGAGCTAATAAGTTTATATGGTAGGCTTCCAAAATCTTTATCCAAGAGTAAACATCTAGGATGTCATCCCTTCATAATGTTAAGTCATTATTTTGACAAGCAAAAATAATCCCTTAACTCTTTCGCTAATACTGTCTCCAAAACTGTTCTGTCTGCAAAAACTATCTTCGGTAAAATTCAAATAACTTCATCCGTACTAATCCAAACTATATGCACACTGAGATGGGGTATCCACATACTCTATAGAAGCTTTAGTTAACTACATAAACAAAAATATTTCTCCAGTGGACGTCGCCAACTAAATCTTCATCAGGTGCTCTGTCAGGATCACTGTATCCAAACTTAGACAATTTCTTCCTTCAACTTGCCATACTTGCATTCTAGATTCTGCACTCTCAATAGAGATCATATGTTTCCATAATGACAACATCTATGCATCCACATTAGCCAAATTGCCAACAATCTCCCCCTTTGTCATTGGTGGCAAAATATGGGAAAATTGGCTAAGTGTAAAAACAAAACTTCAAAGTATTTACACAAAATTGTGGCCAAAAGTTATACAACACATATACAATATTGTATTCCATAGAATAGCTCCCCCTATGAGTATCCTCCCTCAACATATTATCAATTTTCTGCTATCTCTCCCCCTTTGACAACAATGACAAAGATAGGGTGTACAAAAATTAAAAAAAAGCTTTATACCTTGTTATCAGCTATTGCAAAGATGATAGGCTTGCAACACAATCACCAAACTCTGACTTCCATGATTCAAAATCTTTCTCCCATATCTTCTTGATGGATTCAAAAACATTGAGTAGAGTACTCAATCCGTATGCTGTTGTCTGACAAGCTTGCAGGGAATTAAAGCTAAACTTCTGAAAAGATGTCTTTGCTGAAAGACACTGCTCAATTTGGTCTTCAACAATTGAGGTCTTGATTGAAATATGCTCTCTCAAGATGTTAATCCTGATCATCTTTCTATTCTTCTCCTCTGCTAACATTCTGATTTCATCATTTAACTTCATTATGTTCTCCTCTATAGAACTTATCTTTACATTTGGGCTTGTCAAGGTGTTTGTTTCAGCTGTAATTACATCTATCTTCTTTCTAATCTTCTTATCTTCTTCAGCTATTAGGATTTCTGATTTTGTGCATTGAATATACAAACTCTTTCTAGTCTCAAAATGTTTCCTCAAAATATTTATGCATACATCCAAATTACCAATATCATTTTGAATATTTACACTTAAATTTTGTTGCATTTCTGCTTCAAAGGCTTCCTGAATTTTTATTCTAGCAATATCCTTTAAGTTAGAAAATTCAGAGTCAAAAGAGTTTATTACTATTTTAGCTTTCTCAAGTGGATCCGATTCAAATACCTTAGTGCTGATCACACTCTCAAGTTTCTCTGTCAAAACTCTAACTTTGCCTTCAAGGTCCTTCACCTTCTTATTCTTTCCAATAATTTTATTAAGAGATGTGATGAACTCAAGCTGATCATCATCTTCAACCTATTTTCCAAGGTCTTCAAAAATTGAACCAATTTGTCTCTTCTTACTGTCAGGTGCACTAGGGGTAGTGACCTCTGTCAAAATTTGTTTACCTTTAACTATCTACTCTGTTGGAACTAATTATGATACAGCTGGTGCATCCACTGCCTCTGTATTCTTTTCTGATTCAATAGTCTTCTCTTTCTCTTCTAAAGCCAAATTGTCAACAATGTTTCCTAGATCATGAAATATTGCATCATCTAAATCTAGTGTCACTTTGGTTCCTTCAATGTCCATTAATTCTTTGCCAACATTGATATGTGAAGAAGATGAGACTTCTTCAATACCAACTTCCTCGGCATGCGGTTCCTCTGATTGCTTCTGCTAAGGATCTGATTCAAATTGCTTTCCTGCAACTATGTCTACAAGAACTTGCATTACTGCTTGCTCTGTCTCTTTTTGTACTTCCTCCTTTTTACCTCCCATTAAAAGGATTATTCTTCTCTTAGTTCTCAATAAAGTTCCAAGAGGCTTCAAGAATGTCTTCAAATGATCTTCATCCTTAACTTCACAAAACTATCTAATTACATGTTCTCTCATCTTTATGTCCTCTTCTTGTGCTCTTTGTTTTCTATTCACAAGTCTATTATAAAAATCTTCTGGGATCTTACCATGAATAGTGCTAAGTTTCTTATCTATCAAAATCATATGTGTAACCATTGCATTTTCAAAATTCAATCTGTCAAATGATCCATATAGATCATAGAATTTATTTAACTTAGTGAAGTCTCCATGCTTCAATATATCTTCATTAACTCTTTCAATTCTTGGTTTCCAAGTTTTCTTCTTGATTGAAACTTCATCATCATCTTTAATTTTTGCTACTTTTCTAGGTACATGTGGTACAATTACTTTCTATCTCTTGTCGGGTCCTGTTGCACTCACTTTTACTCTTTTGCTAGGAATAGGAGAAAAATATTTATCTCCTTCACCTTTTTCAGGTACTTCAACTTTTACCTTTACTGCAATAGGATCAACAGGGTCTACACTAGATGCCACAAGTGGAATTACAAGATTTTCACTTTGCTTCAAGGCTTCTGCAGTCCTTTTAGCTATGTCAAACTCATGACTTGAGATACCTGATTCTTTCAGTATTTTCTTCATAGTAGATTCAACTCTCCTACTATACTGCTTCTTTTCTTTCAAACTTATTGCAGAGTTGAAATTCTCTTCATAGGTTCCAAACCTATTTGCATGACCATCTAACTCACACTTTAACAGTCTATTCACATATCCTACTATTTCTGCTTCAGATATTTCATAGCCAAGAGGGTCTATGAATTCCATTCTAGGCTCAACTACTTCAATGTAGGTGAAATCAGTGTCTACCATAAAACAAATGTCATCTTTATGCTTTTCAACCAAGGATTGAGGAATCCTTGATTTGTTCTTAACAATATTCTGAAAAGTCTTCAATACAAGCTTCACACTGTCATTGACTTTATCAATTAGGTGCTTCATGTAGATTGAGTTTATTCTCTCCATTGTGTTCACATTGTCACTCCAATCAACTGTGTAAGGAAATCTTCTCAAAATGTGGAAAAACATATAGGTTATCCGAGATGAAAACCTAAACTATGTGTACTTGCCTTCTTAATCTTTTCTAAGTTCTCAAATAACTAAATTTTCAAAATTTCACATAGGTCTACTTGTTTCTTCTCAATACACATAAGATAAGCTACATGAACCATTCCTGTAGCCATGTCATCTTCCCTTGAACTACCACAAAACTTGGTTGTTAGGATCTTGCAAAGGTACCTAACATCATCTTGCTTAATCTTACTTATCGCAATTCCTCTACCATTATAACTAGATCTAGTGTTGTCTAAAACAATCTTTCTCATGTTCTTTTCATTCAGTGGAATCTCTCCAACTTTTGATAATCTAGTAACATCATGAATTAGGTCGGCAGTTATATCAATAACTCTATCCTCCATCTAGAATTTCCCATTGTGGATTCTACTTAAAATGATCTTGGTACATTCCTCATCATTAAATTCATACTTCATGGAATAATTGATAATTTCATTGTTCTCTAGGTGCCCATAAGCTGGTTTAACTATCATGTCTTGATTATACAATTTCCTGTAATCATCAATAAAATCTGCATCTCCTAAAGTTTCAAACTTGCAACCTAAATATCCTTTAACATTCTCAATGTGTAATACTCCGTCTGGTACAGATGATAGTGCTAGTCTGTCATCAATTTCAGCTAGTTCTATTGGTTCTTTTTTAATCTTAGGTCTATTCTTATCCTTAACATTATGAACCATAGAAATATCCATCTTGTCAACTGATTAATGATCAAAAAATACCTCAACTTTGCAAATCTAGGGGTTCGGTATGATTGTCGCTGCAAACTGCTTCCAAACTTCTTCAAATCATCCTCAACTCTCTTTTTCTTCTTTTAAATCTCTTTTCAATCACTTTCTAATCATGATAACTTTGATTTTGACCTTATAACACTTCACATTAACTTGATCTGACATCGCATTCATTCATTTTGCCGCTAAAACCTCAAAAAGCTGATTCTGCAAACCTGCAACCATAAAACTTTTTGCGACCTCACAAAACATGATATTTTCTTTTGCGCACTTAACCATAGCATTACTACAACATAAAAAACCTATATCTAACTGCCCAAAACTTAACTCATTCAAATTCCTAATCTACACTAATCCTAAGTCCTAAACTATGAAAACTTACATAATTTAAGTACTTAAAGAAGGGTCAGGTAAAGATTCATCCTTACCATTAGTTACATTACCTTCCTGACTACTTTTAGTGCTGAACATACCTCCTTGATCTGTGCCTTTATCAAATTTTACTTCATCTTTATTGCTACAACAACCTTTTTCTTTGTTTCCTGCATTTTCATTCCTTCTTGCTTTGTTCCTAGGGTTAGGGTTATGATGATAACCTCCATTGTTCATTTTGCAAACTCTTGCTAAGTGTCCAAACTTGTTGCATATTTGACAAATGATTCCATTGTTTCCAAATCTCTATCCTTGCTGGTTAATCTGTGACCTGCAATTTCTAGCAATATGTCCTACTTTGTTGCATCTAAAACATACTACCACTTTTCTTTGATTCATTTCTTCAATATATCTCTTATCTGCATTGTTAGTATTCCCAATCATTCTATCATAATTATTCAAAATTACTTTAGGTCTTCTACATTCATTAACTCTGTGTCCAAAACTATGACAATTATAACAATGTCCATTAAGAGGTTTAAATTGCTTACCTGTGCAATCTCTCTTCATGTGCCCAATAGTATTACAAGCAAAACATCTACCTTTGAATTCTCTTTGCATACCCTTAGATGATTATTCCTGTTTTAATTCTTCTTTCTCTCTAGGTGGTTCTTCTTTAGGTGGATCTTCCAATGTGTTCTCATCTAGCTTCATTTCCTCCATACTTTCAGATGTCTTCAGATCTGGCTTCTTACTTTCATGGTTTGTTCTAAACATACTAAATCCAAATCCAGTCCTATCAAAGAATGGTTCTCCAAAAGAAATTTGTTTTTTAGTTTTATCACTTTTTGAATATAGCCTTTCAAGTTGTTGTTTAGATTGAGTTAATTCACCTTTCACAATTTTATTATACTTCTCAAGTTCCACATACTGCACTTTTACTTTTTCAGATTCGAATGTTTCCTTTTCAAGTCTTGATCTCAGATCTTCATTCTCAATTTTCAATTTTTCATTATCAGATCTCAAATTTCCATCTTTCATACTAAGCTTCAGATTTTCTATCTTCAGTTCATGCTTAAGGATCTCATTTTCTTTTTCTAATTCATCACAATCTTCAACAAGCATATCAGATTTCTTTTCAGATTTCAGATCTTCAATCTTACCTTTTAATTTGTCAATAGCATTCTTTGCATCTTCATACTTTCTTCTTAAGGAGTTTCTTTCATCAGTAAGCATATCAATCTATTCAACAACTTCTTCAAGATTCTTCTGAAGTTGATCCATATCCATAGAGATCTTACTCAAGCTGCTAAGCTTTCCTTGAATGTTCCTTCTCTGAGTAACTGTGCTCTGATACCAATTGTTAGAAATAGGAAATACGGAGAGGGGGGGTGAATCAGTATTTCAAAAACTTTTTTTTTTCCCACTTATGGATATAATAGATTACTTTAGTGCATACAAAGATTATCAAGCTGATTAACAAACATAGCAGTAAATAGAAAGAACTCATAACACATGATATGTTCTTGAGGAAACCCTGGCCAAGGGAAAACCCCGGTGGGGATGGTACCCACAAAGATCACTAATCAAAAGTATCCTGTTAGGGATATTGGACCCTGTTAAGAGTTGATTTACAATATATAGTAGATCTGTCCTGGTTAAAGGACTTTAGGCCTTGTTAGAAGCCTTAACCCTGTTAGGAGTTTGATTACAAAACCTGATCACCAGCTGAGCTCACTACCCAAACAGGTAATACAAAATGTTTCTGACTATAGTATGGTACTACTTACAACTTCACATCAATAGCCTTTGCTGCTATCATAATATACAACTATCACAAGTTATCCTTTTCTTTCTTTTTACACATCATATATATTTTTACATTACATTTCAAGTATGCCTAATATATGAGTTATTAGAGCTAATAAGTTTATATGGTTGGCTTCCAAAATATTTATCCAAGAGTAAACATCTAGGATGTCATCCCTTCATAATGTTAAGTCATTATTTTGACAAGCAAAAATAATCCCTTAACTCTTTCGCTAATACTGTCTCCAAAACTATTCTGTCTGCAAAAACTATCTTCGGTAAACTTTGAATAACTTCATCCGTACTACTCCAAACTTTATGTGCACTGAGATGGGGTATCCTCATACTTTGTAGAAGCTTTAGTTAACTACACAAAAAAAAATATTGCTCCAGTGGACATCACCAACTAAATCTTCATCGAGTGCTCTGTCAGGATCACTGTATCCAAATTTAGACAATTTCTTCCTTCAACTTGCCATACTTGCATTCCAGATTCTGTGCTCTCAATAGAGATCATATGTTTCCATAATGACAACATCTATGCATCCACATTAGCCAAATTGCCAACAAGAACTCCTTTAAAAAATCATGATTTAATGTAATCTCAGATAGAGAAGCATTCTTTTGTGGTAGTGAAAGCATTGAAGCAATTAATATTCTATATCAACCTACATTTTCACACTACAGTCTTCGTGTTAAAGCCCATGGTAAATAGAATCCTCACCCAGAAATAAATAGGGTGTAATACAAGAGGGGCAGAGATAGAGAAGGTTCAGGAATACGATTGAGAAATCAAACCTACTAAGTTGGTGCATAGAAACATTTTGTGCAAAATGATAGTTCAAAATGAATCCGAGTCACTAGAAAACAATCCAAAGGTGTTGTTTGTAAGTCTACAAGGTTTTTGGTTTTTAGATGTAGCCTATTTCCTAACCTATGACAAGTTCCCTAAAGGCCTCTCCCCGAAAAAAAGAGAAACCTGAGGATGAAGGAAAGAAAGCATGTGATATGGAATGACAAATTGTTCAAGAAATCTCTAGATGGAACTTTTCTCTGATGTTTAGATAAGGAGTAACAAAAGAAACTCCTTAAGGCTTTTGATGATGAATCTTGTGAAGGAAACTATTCCTCTATAGTCATGACTTTCAAAATTTTAAGATAATGTTACTATTAGCCAGGAATGTTCAAAGATGCCTACCATTGGGTATCCAAGTGTGACAAGTGCAATAAGTTCTCTAGAAAACCACAATTAGTTTCCCTCCCTTTAAAATTAGTGGGGATAGAAGAACCCTCTAGAAGTGGGGATTGGATTTTTTCAGCCTAACCAACCCAAGATATAGTGTCAGACATACACATATCCTAATGACAATAGACTATTTTACAAAATAGGTGGAGGCTATAGCAGTAAAAGGGACAACTAGAAAAGTGGCCTATGATTTTCTTAAAGAGAACATTTTAGTACATTTTGTCATTCCATTGAAGATAGTAATAGATAATATATGTTTCTCCTCTCCTAAGATGTTACAATTCTTCTATGATAATGGTTTTTACCTAGCCCACTCAACAGATTATTACCCCCAAGGTAATGGCCAAGCCGAGTTAAGAATAAAAATGTGATCATTATCATGAAGAAGTTGGTGTCAAAAAACCAAAGGAATTTGTACAAGAAGTTGCATGAATCTCTATGGGAAGATAGGACAACATCAAAGAGAGATATTGGTATGTCCCATTTTGAATTAGTGTATGCAATTAGAGCTAGATTACCCTTACCTTTAGAATTATCTACCTCTAAATTGAAAAAAATAGTGGAAGACTATTTTCCAAGATTCTCTTGAGAAAAGGATCATGTACCTGACAAAAATAAAAGAGGAAAGGGAAGAAATAGTGGACAAGATTACTCTACATCAAGATAGAGTTAAAAACATCTTTGATAAGAGGGCCAAACCTATAAAATTCATGGAAGGTGATTTCATGTCATTATGGGACAAGAGGAGAGAACCTAAAGGTGTGTACACCAATTTTGATTCGTTACAGAAGGGCCTATTCAAGATTAATCAAATTTGTAGGACTAACTCATTTAAATTGGCATACCTAGATGGAGTAGTCTTACCATTGTCATATAATGGGAAAGACGTAAAGTTATATCAAACTTAAGATCTTTGAAAACAAGAAACTCATGTAACTATATCATAGAAGGTTTTGGTTGTGTTCTTTTTCCTTATTTTGTTGTTGGCGTGTTTTCATGGTCTAGTTTAGTTTTGTTGCCATGTGCATCCCATTTTTGGTTGGTCCTTTCTTGATTCAGTGTATGAAACTAGAGATTTTGAGTTCCTTGCAGTCTTCATCCCCAATCAAAGCTAGTTGTTGCCCATATTTGGTACCTATAGTTAAAGATGGTCTAAATTTTCATTATTATAAATTCCCTTGCCTTAGTCAGTTTTGTCATAATTGGGATTTTTGGATTTAGGTGCCAATTAGGAATTGTTGTCATAAATTGAGTGTCTAGTTGGAACTATCTTTTTTTTTTTTGTCTTTGTTGAAATCAAATCCTTATTCACAAAAAGTCAATTCAAAAGTTCATCATTTTTCATAAAAAGAACATCATGCCCCACAAGTACTTCCAAAACCATCATTGGGGTCCAGGAACCTAAGTGAAACCAAGTAAGGTGGTAGAGAATTCATCAAATAGAAGGAGCATGGAAAAAATACTTAATTTCTAGAGCAGTCATCAAGTTCTAAAGGATGGAAAATAACTAAGAAGAGATTAAATAAAAATAGATGAAAAGAATAAGTCAATACATCAAGAGGAAGATTGAGTTCCATAAGGATGATCAAAATCTAAAAGAAGAAATAAAAAATGTAGATAGAGGAAAGAAGTCTGGGAAATGGAAGTGTTAGCCCTCACATAGACACCCCATTTAAAATTTTAAAATGAATCATTCTATCTCTGATTTTCATGTTGAGTATTAGTAAGTTCAATAAAGTCAGGTTCAATGCATAGGTTCAGAGATTTAGAATTTAGGCTCAAAGCACAAGTTCACTTCATTGAATCACTTTGAATAGGGTTCAAATTGGTTCAATATAAAATTATCTTGGCCTATTTGATATTATTTTTGTAAGAATGGTAAAGTGCCTTCATCACCAAGTGCAAAGGATGTGAAAGTTGGTGATGACATTAATACAACAAGTCTATTTTTTTTGACAATTTTCTAGACCTCTACACAGAGCCTTGTAACTTTTGAATCAGATAAAATTTTCAAAATCTCTCCAGTGAAGTTGTGTACAGCTAGGATTGGGACAACATATCCTAAAATGAGGTCAATCCAATGGTGCAGTAAAAAATTACACCCCTTTCATAGAGACCTATTTTTGTTGTCAGAAAAGACATTGATTTCGGTGGGCATAAAGTTTGTTGATAGATACAACCTTATAAATTAATGGTGGGATCATATTCAAAGCTCTCAATTGAGATATAAAATCACAATGAAATTATTTTATTTCTCAGTAACTTTAAAGAGTCAGTTACAAAATAAGAAGATGATGGAAACAATCATGGGAAGCAGCTTGTTAGAGGAGTAATGATTTTGTAAAAGTTTTATAAAATATTTCTTCATGAGGGTGGAAGTATAAAAATTAAAGAATATCAAGAATCAGTGGGGATTAAAAAAAAAGTTACGGGAGAGGGTGAATTCTCAGAATTATCCATTTAAGAGGAAATTTTCCATAGAAACAAGGGTTGCTTCTCCTTTTCTGGAAGAGTCTTTGTTGCTAGGATAGAGGATGAGAAACTAGTTTTGATTTCTATATTGTAACAAGGGGAAGAAGATTTTGTTTTGATTTTCAGATGTAAATTTGTTGCAAGGATTAGTAGACTTTGTGTCACTTCTAATGTGATTGGAAAAGGTAAGAAAAATATTGGACTTTGAATTTGAATGTTTTACTTTTTGATTGAATCAGGCTTTGAGTTGTTTTGGTCATCTTTATGTGTAGTCTTGTTGAAGTTATGTAAATGATTGTCATGAAAACTTTGAGTTTTATGCATTTGTCTATCTAAGAACAATAATTTTAATCTTCCCTTGTCCTTTTTTAATTAAGAAGATTTATGTAAATGGTCTTTGTGTCATGCATTTAGTTTCTTTCATAGTTATTAAATCTGATATTCACATTCACATCATGTTGATGGGTGAATGTTAGTAGGCCTTTGTGTCTTCTAGTTAAACACATAATCATAGTTTATTAATTTTAAATCAAATGAAGGTAGTTGCACCTTGTAAAACAAGCAAAGATAACTCACACACAATCATGGCAAGTGACTCAACTGTTGTGTTGTGGTTTTGTCTTTCAACCTTGGGTTTTAAGAGTCATTTTGTGTAGGTGTTTTGGAAAGATATATCTGTTTACCAACATATTTTTGGTGGCTCTACTGGGGAAAGGAATCGAAGTCTCAGTGCTTTCTTTTCTCAAAAATTTGAAGGTACCTCCCTAAGGATGGAGGTTGGTGACTCTATTGAAGATGAATACCATGAGGTATTTCAAAAATATCTAGAAGTTTTGAAAGGTTGGGTTCCAACAAGAAGTGAAGGTATCAGAGATATCTTTCTCTTTATACCTCTATTTAGAGAAAATCAAATCAGAGAAGTTACAAAAGATTTGGCAAAGAAAACTTAAATTTTCTGAAGTTTTTCTATAGTGTCATCCCAATCAAGAAGAGATCTCCTGTGCAAGACCCAAAAGAAAAAGAGAAAGCACATGAGAAAGAAAAAGTTGGTAAAATGGAATGTAAACAAGAGAGGGATCTTGAATGAAAAGATAATGGTAGTTTGGAGGAAAAAGAAAAACATCCTTCTATTTTTTACCCCCTTGCAATCCTCTCTTCTCCACCTTTTGAAGAATTGGTGCAACAAGAAATGGCTCAGCCTCAAGAAAATCTACCATCAACTATAAAAAAAGGAGAACTTTGTTGCCCAAAATTTAGATTATGAAGATGGGGCTGAACATTATGATGTTTTGAGAACTGACAAGATGGGTGGAATTCCTAATATGCATAATGATAATATTCTTTCTACTAGAGAAAAAGTAAGTACCCCTATAAAAGAAAATATCATGCCAGATGTAATGTCTTCCTTTGTTGAAATATTTCATAATGCTAAAAGTTGCATGAAAAATGATGATCTTGGTAACATCAATTGTGAAGATTATTTAATATTTCTTGAAGAGATTTCTAGGCATCCTTTCTTTCAGCCTAAAGTTGGAAATTACTTGAGGAATGATATGAAAAGGATCCAGGAGAAATCGGAAGTTTGAAATGAGTCTTGTCTCTTTCGGAAGGACTATTTTATCACCAAATTATTGCACACTATCAGTTTGACATTCAACATTGAGGAAGTTTTTAAAAAGAATTTCTCTTGGGATACTTCAGTTATGTACAATCTTCTACAAAGGAAGGGCTCCTATTTCTTGTAACCAGTTAATGGTCATGTATGAGTCCTTCTCACCTTGCTTCTTATGGTAGGAGTTTTCTCTGCCTATGTATATATTTGTAAATGTGTTTCTGCTTGGTATATTTTGTTGTGCATAGTTTCAACTTTTGTCTTGTTGTTAGTTTAGGTGTGTTGGTTTTTCGGTTTCCCTTCTCCCCTCCTCTCATTTGCAAGAAGCTCCTTTTTCTTTATCTTTTCATGACTCTATTGCCAAATGTGCTAGGCACTTTTCTTTCCAACCAGAGAATGCTAAAGTTCTCTATTTTTGTATCAAAAATAGTCCCCCTATAGATTCAATGTTAGCCCTCACATAGACATCCCATTTAAAATTTTAAAATCAATCATTTTATCTCTGATTTTCATGTTGAGTATTGGTAAGTTCAAATATAGCCAGGTTTAGTGTAGAGGTTCAGAGATTTAGAATTTGGGCTCAAAGCACAAGTTCACTTCATTGAATCACTTTGAATAGAGTTCAAAATGGTTCAAATTGGTTCAATATAACATTGTCTTGGCCTATTTGATATTTTTTTTGTAAGAATGGTAAAGTGCCTTCATCACCAAGTGCAAAGGATGGGAAAGTTGGTGATGACATTAATACAACAATTCTGATTTTTTTAAATAGTTTTCTAGACCTCTACACAGAGCCTTGTAACTTTTGAATCAGACCAAATTTTCAAAATCTCTCTAGTGAAGTTGCACGAAACTAGGATTGGGACAATATATCCAAAAATGTGGTCAATCCAACAGTGGAGTAAAATGTTACACCCCCCGCATGGAGACCTATTTTTGCTGTAAGAAAAGACATTGATTTTGGTGGGCATAAAGTTTATTGATAGATACAACCTTATAAATTAATGGTGGGACCATATTCCAAGCTCTCAATTGAAATATAAAATCACAATGAAATTATTTTATTTCTTGGTAACTTTAAAGAGTCAGTTACAGAATAAGAAGATGATTAAAATAATCACGGGAAGGAAGCTTGTTAAAGGAGAAATGATTTTGTAAAAGTTTTATAAAATATTTCTTCATGAGGGTGGAAGTATAAACATTAAAGAATATCAAGAATCAGTGAGGATTAAAAAAAAGTTAAAGGAGAGAGTGAATTCTCAGAATTATCCATTTAAGAGGAAATTTTCCATAGAAACAGGGGTTGCTTCTTCTTTTCTAGAAGAGTCTTTATGCTAGGATAGAGGAGGAGAAACTGGTTTTGATTTCTATATTGTAACAAGGGGAAGAAGATTTTGTTTTGGTTTTCAAATGTAATTTTTTTGCAAGGATTAGTGGACTTTGTGTCACTTCTAATGTGCTTGGAGAAAGGAAGAAAAAAATTGAAACTTTGAATTTGAATATTTTTCTTTTTGATTGAATAAGACTTTGGGCTGTTTTGGTCATCTTTATGTGCAGTCATGTTGAAGTTATGTAAATGATTGTCATGAAAAATTTGAGTTTTATGCATTTTTCTATCTGAGAATAGAATTTTAAATCTTCCCTTGTCCTTTTTTAATTAAGAAGATTTATGTAAATGGTCTTTGTACCATGCATTTAGTTTCTTTCAAATTTATTAAATCTAATATTCACATTCATATCATGTTGATGGCTGAATGTTAGTAGGCCTTTGTGTCTTTTGGTTAAACACATAATCATAGTTTAATCATTTTAAATCAAACGAAGGTAGTTGCGCCTTGCAAAATAAGTAGATAACACTTGCACATAATCGTGGCAAGTGACTCAACTATTGCATTGTTGTTTTATCTTTCAACCTTTGGTTTTAAGAGTCATTTTGTGCAGGTGTTTTGGAAAGACAAATCTGTTTACCAATAGGAAGGAAGCGAAAAATGTTGAGTGTGTAGGAAGTTTTGTTGGGACTCAACACCCAAATTGGTGTTAGATATTGCTAATGCATGGGGAGGTGATTGAGAAATTTTATATGATTAATCACTATGATACTGAATGGGCACTCATACTATTGTCATTTGTGTTTTGTCACTAATTTCAACATAGGTTTCTGTGAAGAGAATAGGCTAATTATCATAGTGTATGGGCACTGTATGAATGTTTTAGATGCTGCAAAGTTAGATGAGAACTCAAGAAGGTGATGTGATCTTATATCCAAGATCGTATCATGTAATATTTCATATTGGATGAGTTGTACATGTTTTGGTGAAGACTGGTCATTGGACTGTGACAGTGAGAAATGACAGAGTTAGTCTTTATGTTTTTGGTATATCTTCCAAATGATATGGATTCAGGGTATGAAAGCTTGAGGGATGATAGACAAGGTACTAAAGGATGTTCATTGGTCAGTGCAAGGTATAGAATACTTGGTGATGTCAGTTGTGGCATGTGTTCTAAAGAAGACCTATTTGGAAGCTGACTTAGGAGATGTAGCATGTGTTTTTCTTGGAAAACATAAATTAAAGATGTTGATCCTTAAATATTTTAATGTAATCATTATACTTGTTTTAGATACTGTGTGTATCTTAGCAAGGGTTTATGTAATTATTTGTAATCAAAAAAGGCTTATGAGCCGACTTGATCGTGTGAATTGTAATAAGGTATAAATGAGAGGACTTTTCTTTGGAAAAGATATGGATAGGAAAAGGTGATATAAAGAGGTTATGAAAGTTGTGAGCTTGTGTCTACTGTATGTAGAGAAAAGGTTTACTGGTGAACTTCATTGGAACTAATCAAGCAAAGATAGATGCTGTTTAATAGTTCAAAAAGATTGTGTATTTCTTCATATACACTTGTGTTGTGAACAATGAGTTCTAAAGGTGGATTTAACCTTCTTTGGGCAGTGAGCCCTTCCTTTCTTCTTGAATCCTAATAGGGTCTTTCCTCTAACAAGGACTATGTACTGTAATGTTTCAATAAGCTCCTAATAGGTCTATATCTTCTAACAAGGATACTATACTCTTAGTACATCATTTGTGGGTGCTAATTCCCACCAGGATTTTTACCTTTAACAGGGTTTCCCTGACACCAAAATATTATGTTATTGTGTTGTGTTCATTGGATCTTATATTCCTATTACTTAAAGTTTAAATTTTAATAATCTTCCATACAACTTATTCACCCCCCTCTCAGTTGTATTGTGGACTATTATTCCTAACAATTGGTATTTGAGCTTGTGGTCCTCAGAGAGAAAGCTTAATAGCTTGAGGTGATCTTGGAGATGGCACTCTATAGGAAGGATGGTCCAGAATTTGATCCTGAAAACTTTGATAGTTGGAAGAACAAGATGCAAACTCATTTTCTATGTTTGGACATCGACTATTGGTTGATCACAAAGAATAAGATGGCTATAAGATTGAGAGTGATTTGCCATCAACTACTAATGATGAAAATAAGGTATTCTTATACAACATGGTCGCAAGGGAAGCACTGAGAAGTGTACTATCTAAAGGTGAGTTTACTAAAGTTAAAGACTTCAATTTAGCATATGAGATTTGGAGAATATTAGAAGCAATATATGAAGGAGACAAATATACCAAGCAAGCGAAGTTACAAAACTAGAAAACCAAGTTGGAGAAGCTGCAAATGAAGGATGATTAAAGCATTAGGGCTTATGTTCAAAGGGTTACAGAAGTTGTGGTTGGAATAAAAAATTGTGGAGGCACTTATTGTTAGAGTAGTCTTATGTTAGCTAATAATTAAATCATTTAATTATTAGTTTATCATACTCTAGGCTTAAGTTTCACTTAGGCGCTTTATAATTCTTTAGGGTTTTAGCCTTTAGGGTTTCGTGTTTCCTTTTATAAGGATTCACTTCTTTCATTTCAATAAGGAGATTGTATTATTTTCATCATTGTTAATAGAAGCTTATTTCTGGCAACATGGTTTTGCAGTCTCTGGCCTATTGGCCGCCATAGCTTTCTGTCTTTTTGCTTCTTCTTTGTGACAGTCTTGCATGCAGGTGTTCTTGGGATGATTTGATGCTTATCAAATCTAACATGGTATCAGAGCCATCTTGCTGCTCGCTGTTCGTGTTTTTGTTGAAGTGATTCAGATGCAGGAGGGTTTCAGAAAAATTTCAATTCTGGTACTCTCTGCAGGACGTTATTTTTTGTTTCTTTTTTGCCTGCAAAAAAGAAAAAAAAATTTTTGGGGGTATTTTGAGCAAAAACGGACGCTGCCATTGCACTCAGAAGGTCCGGGAGAGTCAAAAATCATATAAAATTTGCTATTTTTGGCCACTGTGACTTCTGGGAGAAAATTTTTGCCCTCCTAAGGCCGTACGGCTCGAAAATCGAGAAAAAATATTTAAAAAATCATTGTTTTTAATGATTTTTGCGTTTGAAATTAACGCAGCGAATGTTTTTTACATAGCGCCACTCGCGCTCCTCCGTCGCGCCACCAGCAGCCTCCGCGCCGCCTCTCTGCGGCCTCCGCCGCCCTCGGCCCCGCCGCCCGCTGCCTCCGCTCCGCCGTGCTGCAGCACCTCCGCGGCCCCAGCCGCCTCCCGGCCCCACTCCGCTCCAGCGGGCGCTCCGCTCTGCAGGCTCCGCCCGGCCCACCGCCGCTCCGCTAGCCCCCGCCGCCGGTGGCGGCCCGTTTCAGCCCCCGCGGGCTCATTTCACAACAGCGCGGTCATATGACCGACCAGGGGCTGCGGCCCAGCCCCCGGAGCGCGCCATGCGCCCGGGGGCCTATTTTTTTTAGCCCCTGGGGCTCTTTTTTTGCCTTTTTGGGGGTACCTGGGCTTTTTTCGCTCTACAGGGAGCATACGGGGGTCTTTTTCTGACTTCCATATATCGTCGGAAAGCTCTTTCCAAGCACTTTTCGATGGTGGAGGTTAGGGTTTTTGGTTCCACCGTTTCAACAGTGTTTTTTTCTGTTGAAGTCTGATGTCTCTTTTTGCCTTCCGGGAGTCATATCTGGCTCATCCGGACTCCTTTTTTGGCAAACGAGATATCGTCGGAAAGCTGATTCTGTGTACTATTCAGTGGCAGAGGTATTTCTTCCAGATTCTGCTCCAAGTTTTCACTCCTTCGAGTTATGCAGTTTATGCCCTCTGGTGGTGTGCTTGGTTCTACAGGTCCGGGGATCTCTTCTTCTGGTTTCTTAGTGCACTCTTCTTTCTGACTTCTGAGCTTGCATGCTCTTTCTGATGTATCTTTATTCTATAAACGCACTGAGATAAAGTGCCCTCTTCTGCATTTCTGGGATCTTTTTCACCTGGTTCAGTTTTAGTATTCGCACTCAGTTATAAAGTGCCATGGGGGGATTCTGATGCATTTGCCACTATAGGCGCATCCACTCTTGTCAAGTGAGTGTACCTTCCACGACATTAGCCCATGTAGACTGTGTCTATGACACCGCCCTTTATCCTGTGTGTGTGCTTCTGTTGCACTGTTGGTGTTCCTGGTTCTTCTTTTGCAGCTATTTTTGGCATCGCATTTCAGTGTTCCTGTCACCTCTCCCAGTTCAGCATTATGGGGGGGTTCACCTGTTGGTTCTATTGCTTCCTGGTTCGATTGATCAGCTCTTCAGACACTTGTCTTCTCTACCTGGTCATGCACTTCAGTGGGGGTTCCAGCAGTATCTTCTGACAGAGTTTTCAGACATGCTTCAGAGGAGTTTCTTGCTCTCTTCTTGTTCCTTTCTCTGGGACATCTTTTGCTTTATGTTTTGGGTACCTGATCAGGCCTAGTTGCCGGGACCCATCTTTCCTGCTTTCTGCAGTAGTTTAGCTTTTTTTGCTTCTCCCTAAGTTACACTTAAGGGGGGGTGTTAGAGTAGTCTTATGTTAGCTAATAATTAAATCATTTAATTATTAGTTTATCATACTCTAGGCTTAAGTTTCACTTAGGCGCTTTATAATTCTTTAGGGTTTTAGCCTTTAGGGTTTCGTGTTTCCTTTTATAAGGATTCACTTCTTTCATTTCAATAAGGAGATTGTATTATTTTCATCATTGTTAATAGAAGCTTATTTCTGGCAACATGGTTTTGCAGTCTCTGGCCTATTGGCCGCCATAGCTTTCTGTCTTTTTGCTTCTTCTTTGTGACAGTCTTGCATGCAGGTGTTCTTGGGATGATTTGATGCTTATCAAATCTAACACTTATGATGAAGAAGAATTTTTTGCGAAGATCCTTAGATCATTAACACATGTATACAAGTTCAAGGTTCTATCTATTCAAGAGACTATACCCTTGACTTTGAATTTTAGTAGAGAAATGTTGATTGCAAAGATAACTACCTTTGAGGCTACTAAAATGGGAGATTTGTACCTAAAGTGGAATCCGCATTCAAGGTATTTGCACACAATAAAATGTCTACACTTCGAGCACTAGTAGTGAAGACCTAAAAGAAGATCTTGGTGAGTATGTTGAGGAATGGGAATAGATAATGGTAGAGGAAAGAAAGATTGATGAACTTGTTGCACTAATTGCTAGAAGAGAAAAGAGAGGTAAGGGAAAATTTGAAGGAAAGTTACCCTTGAAATTTTTTTCATGCAATAAGGTAGGTCATTTTGCATCTAGATGTCCTACAAGAATTCCTAAGTACAAACCTATTTTTTCCAAGTTTAAAAGGGATAAAGAATGTTATTATGCTAGTGAAGGAATTTCTGATGATGATGACTTAGATTATAAAGAGATTAGACTTGTTGCTATTAAAGATGAACTAGAGGATGAGGAAAAGGCTTTAGTATCTCATGTTGGCAAGAAAACTGGATAATAGATCGTGGTTATTCACATCATATGACTAGAGATAAAAACAAGTTTATTAAATTAATGAAGTATGATGGTGGTGTTGTGAGATTTGGAGACAATCTTCCTAAACCTATCATAGGCATAGGATCTATTACTTTGGATGGAAAGACTAATAAAAATAATGTGCTTCTTGTTGATGGATTGAAACATAACTTGTTGAGTGTTGGAAAGTTAATGGATAAAGAGTTTCAATTAACTTATGTTAATGGTAAATGTTTTATCAGAAGTAAGGAAGATAAGTTGATTGCAATAGGTACTAAATCTAGAGGTAATGTATTTAAATTAAATACATTTGGAGCCTCTTGTTTTGTTGCGAAGGTAGGTGATA
The DNA here is from genome assembly GCA_027943335.1 of Chamaecyparis obtusa. Taxonomy (NCBI): domain Eukaryota; kingdom Viridiplantae; phylum Streptophyta; class Pinopsida; order Cupressales; family Cupressaceae; genus Chamaecyparis; species Chamaecyparis obtusa. The sequence goes on along the minus strand of BSBK01005366.1, from coordinate 699,280 downwards.
GTTGGTTATGGCATAAAATATTTTTTCATGTTAATTTTGATAACATAGTGAAGGAAAGTATGGCTAATGTAGTAAGAGATCTGCCGAAGATTGTGAAACCATCTAACACTGTATGTAGAGAATGTGTTATGGAAAAATAGACTAGAAGTAGTTACAAAAGAAAAGCATATACATCAAAAGGAAAGTTAGATTTGGTACATATAGATGTATGTGGACCTACAAGGACAAGATCATACTATGGTGAAAGGTATTTCATACTTTTTGTTGATGACTTTTCTAGAATGATGTGGGTTACTTATTTGAAAGAAAAATCAGAAGCATTTGATAAATTCAAGTTGTTCAAAGAAAAAGTAGAGAATGGATTAGGTTTAAAGATTGTGTCTAAGGTCAGAAAGAGGTGGAGAGTTTACTTCAGACTTATTCAATTCATACTACAAAGAGCATGGAATAAAGAGACAAACATCTGCTCCTAGGACTCCACAACAGAATGGGATAACATAATGAAGGAACATGACTATACTTGATGCTGCTAGGACAATGTTGCTTGAACGAAATGTATCTCATGTACATTGGAGAGAGGCTATTGGGAAAATATTGTATACATTGAATAGAATTCAAATCAGAGAAGGTACAAGTAAGACTCCTTATGAATTGTGGTTTGATCATACTCCTACTATAAAATACTTCAGAATATTTGGTAGTAAGTATTATATCAAGAGAGATGATGAGATAGGAAAGTTTGATGCTAGAAGTGATGAAGGAATTTTTATTGGTTACTCTACCAAGAGCAAGGCTTACAAATGTTTCAATCTAAGATTAAGAAAGATGAGAAAGTAACAATGTAAGGATAGATGAAAAGTTTTAGATACAAGAAAGAATGTATGACAGTAATCGGATTACAAAGATCAAAGAGGCTATTGCTACTACAGAAGAAGAAAAACTTGTTGAGGCAGAATGTGAAAAAGAGACTTGTGATGTTGACACAAGTGAGGCTATTGAGGTTCCTAAGACTCCAAGGTATGTAAAGAATAACCATCTTGAAAATCAAATTATTGGTGATTCTAATCAAGGACTAATGACTAGATCAAAAACTAGAGAAGAAATTTGTTTGATTTCTCAAGTTGAACCAAAGACTACAGATGAAGCATGTAGAGATGAATCTTGGATAAATGCTATGAAGGAAGAGTTGGATCAGATAAAGAAGAATAACACTTGGGAATTGGTTCCTAGACCTAAAAACAAAAATGTAATAAGAACAAAATAGGTTTTTAGAAACAAAATGAATGAAGAAGGAATTGTTGTAAGAAACAAAGCAAGAATGGTATGTAAGGGATATTCACAGCAAGAAGGCATAGACTTTGAAGAAACATTTTTTCATGTTGCTAGAATAGAGGCAGTGACATTGTTCTAGGCTTATGCTGCACATAATAATTTCAAAGTGTATCAGATGGATGTAAAAATTGCATTTCTAAATGGGGATCTTCAAGAAGAAGTATAGATAGAACAACCTAATGGATTTCATCTATGTGAAGATAGAGACATGGTATGCAAGCTAAAGAAAGCTCTGTGTGGGATAAAGCAAGCTCTAAGGGCTTGGTATGCAAGGTTAGACAAGTACCTACTTCAGCTTGGATTCAGAAAAGGTAATGCTGATAGTAATTTGTATTTAAGAACTAGTGAAGATGGAATCTTGATAATAGAAGTCTTTGTTGGTGATATTTGTTATAAGTAGCAGTTGTCGTTGCACCAAAATATCAACCTATTAATACCCGATATAGACACTAGACTTATAGAAGACATAGGAGGTGATTAAGCCATGTCATGAATCCCGAGGGGAGCACTGACCCTTTTTCCAACAATATCCCCCTTAGCATTACCTGAGGGAATTTGAACATGTGACCAAGCTCTGATACCACTTGTTACAAGTAGCAATTACCGTTGCACCAAAAGATCAACTTGTTAATACTCGATACAACCACTAGACTTATAAAAGACACAGGAGGTGGTTAAGCCATGTCATGAATCCTGAGAGGAGCACTGACCATTTTTCCAAAAATATTATCTTTGGAGGTAATGATGATCAATGTAAGAAATTTTCTATGAAAATGGAAAGTGAATTTGAGATGTCCATGATAGGTGAAATGAAATTTTTTCTTGGACTACAAATAATTTAGAATGAGAATGGTATCTTTATTTCTTAGACTAAGTATCTCAAAGAAATGCTAAAGAAGTTTGGAATGGAAGACTGTAAACCAGTAGGAACATCCATGGTGACTGGTAATAAGCTAACAATTGATGATGAATCAAAGTGTGTTTTTCAGACCTTGTATAGATCAATGGTTGGAGGATTACAATATCTGACCCACACCAGACCAGATATTGCTAATGTTGTTAGAATTGTGGCTAGATATCAGGTAGAACCAAAAGAAAAACACCTAGCTACTATGAAAAGGATACTAAGATATCTAAAAGGAACCATAGACTATGGATTATGGTATGATAGAAATGATAGCTTTGAACTTCATGCTTATACTGATGCCAATTGGGCAAGAAACATTGATGACAGAAAGAGTACTAGTGGTGATGCATTTTTCCTTAGGAAAAAGTTGGTTTCTTGGCTAAGTAAGAAGCAAGATTGTATAACACAATCTACTGCTAAATTAGAGTATGTTGCTACTACTATAAATTACACTCAAATTGTTTGGATGAAACAAATGTTAAAGGACATAGGACTAACTTTTAATGAGATTGTGGTTATCCATTGTGATAACACCAATACAGTGAATATGTCAAAGAATCTGGTGATGCACTCTAAAACTAAACATATTTCTATCAAGTATCACTTCTTGAGAGACAAGGTGGAAGAGAAGGAAATAAAATTAGAATATATTAGTACAAAAGAGTAGATTGCAGACATCTTCACAAAGACGCTTCCAAAAGATACCTTTGAATACCTCAAAGGTATGCTAGGGTTTAGGCCCCTCCTAGTTAGAATTAAATGATGTAGAGATGCATCAGTCCAGAGGTTTTCAGAGCCTTATCATATTCTAGACTGGATGTAGGGATCTACTCCTCAGGGGGAGTGATCATGGAAGAAAGATGTTGGAAAATATTTGATGACTCATGGCACCCTTTGCCATTGTTGTCAAAGGGGAGTGTTGCTATGAGAAAATCCCTACTGTATGGGGAGATTGTATGTAGTTGTAATACCCCAAAAAATGGGCTATAGGTTCATTAACCTCCTACATCTTCAATTCGAATGAAATCGACATCAAAGTCCTAACCTAAGGCACATCTACACATTATTTAAACCTAATTGATTTTATCCTAAATTTTGCATCGGGGAATATTCCTTGCAATATTTCTATTTATCCTAATTATTCCTAATTTAATAATTATTTGGCGATAAATCCTATCTATCCTAAAGTTTGATTAATTTAGGATTTATCCTAAAGTTTGATTAATTGAATATTCTAAATATTTAATTAATCAGATTTAATACTACCACTTAAATATTTAATTGGATTTAATTAAATTATTCCTAAATTGTATTACTTTATTTTGACAATAAATCTAAAATCTTATGATTAATTGATTAAATTTTTATTTAATTAATTCAAGTCAGTTATCAATTTTTAATAATATAGTTTTGAACAAAGTTTGATTTAATAATTGATTAACCCATAAATCAATTATTTTAATTCAAAAATCAGTTAAGTTGAGAATAAATCACTTTATTTTTAAATTAATTTATAATTAAATCATGCACAATCAGAAAAGAAGTCAACTAGAAATCAACAATCAATTTTAAATTTTGACTCAACATCTGATGATGAGTTGAAATTTGATCTAAACTCTATTTTGAGTTAAACACTGCTTTTGCATGATTTTTGTGAGTTAATTATCTCTGATTTCTTGATAACTCAAAAATCAACCTAAGTTCATCAAGATTGATTTATGGCTTTTCTTATGCATCCTCAAAGCCCTGGATTTCTATAAAATCAAGGCTCAACTCTTCACAATGAAGATACCTTGAATTTGCACAATTACTCTGGTGAATTTGTGATTGAAGGATTGAGCATTTGCGACAGGCGATTTGTGAGATCTTTCATTGTTGGTCATATTTTTTCATAGTTTTCATATCATAGCTTTACATTCTTAGAATAAATCTGCATATCATCTCAATTTCATTTCTAGCTTAGATTCATACAGTTTTTCCATTCTTATTGCATAGAAAATACAAAAATATAGAATAATGTGCATTCATTTCATATCCATCTTTTGCATTCAAATCCTTCATTTAGGTGTTGCATTGTCACTGATCTCAATTCCAATCTGAGAACATCATACTCGCACCTACTAGAATGCAGTAAATCATCTGGTTAGCTTAGTTTCAATTATTTGCAAGATTTTGATTTTTGCTAACCTTTAATGTTTTACTGAAGTGTTGTGTCTGTAGCTAGGTATATTTCATATACACATTTTTGGCTCGCACTGTGGGGCCTTGAAATGGGTTTCCATCTCTTCTATTTCAATTTCTATCTATTTTTTGTTGTTTGCTAGTCCATCTTGTGATTTTATTCTCTGTTCATACATTTTTCATATGACTTTTGTTAGAAAGTCGTACCAGAAGCTACTAGTTGTTGTATGATAGTTGAGGATTTTGAGGCTCATTTCATCAACTCCAGATTGTCATTTGAGAGCTAAATTGTCATTTGGTAACACACCCACTGTCGTACAAGTTTCTAGCAATTGTATCAGATCTAACCCATTGTCATATGGGATTTGGATTGTCATCTGGAAGGTAACCCACTATCGTACAAGTTTTGATTCTAGAATTCAATTATCATTTCAGAATTTTAGGCAATTTTTCAGATTTGGACTAACAGCTAACCCTAATAATTGAGATCTTCTATTTCTAACTGATATTTGTCGAGTCTGATTGGAAAAAGTGCAACTAAATTGCTAAAATAGGTAAAATCTACTAAGCGTGTTGCAAGGAATTCAAGTATTCTACTATGATATGATAACACTTTGATTTGGACATAAAATGAACTCTCACATGTCAAGTTTGTGTGACTTTTCTCGCTTTCGTATCACAGACTTCATTTTGGGCTATAAAATGAACACAATTTTTCTTTCTACATATCTGTTACATATAGTAAATAGGCCCTATGAACACTATTTTTGGATGATCTTGAGAGAGTGGGCTTCTTTTGCTTGTTCACGCATGTGAACCTCTTCTTGATGAAGGATCCCCTTATAGGTAGGGAGGTTACTGAGATTGTCTTGCGTTCTACTAGATTTGTGTCTTCAAATTTTGATTGATACATTCTCTCTCCAAAGAGGTTGATAGATCATAAGTGGTTGATGTCATAGATCTTTGTGAGATAATTTTGGTCTTAGCATGTCGGATTAATCTTTCTGCTTTGTTTTGGTGAAGTGAAGAGGCTAGGGGATTATGCTCTACTTCTTTTTTGGATAGTACTAGAAACCTAGATCCTTAAATCTGATCTAGTCCCCCTGTGGTATCTTTTGTGAGTCACCTTTAGAGAGGGTTAACTATAGTGGACATTCCCTTAATTGGGTCAACCATGTGGACAAAACCTCAATCGGTAATAGCCATTTTCGTCATGGTAGCAGCAACCACTATATAAATGTCCTTGTGGAGGAAATCTTCATAGGTGTGGTCTCTTGTTGGGTTGTCAGATCTCTGTAGCAGCTCTCGATTGATTAAATTCTTGAACTATGTCAAAACCCTAGTGCGCTTGGATTGGAGTTCACCCTCTTGAGATCACAAAAGTTGCAGAGTCAGACCATTACTACAAACCCTAGTGAAGCCAATTTTTTCTTTTTCTAGGAATATGTGCATTATTGAAAAACTTTTTGGAACATACACAATTAGTGCTTCTATGGATTAGCACATTTAGTCACTTGATTGTTCATGCGTAGGGTTGCTTTGTCCCCTGTTCATTGTTTTTAGATGTTCTTGAAATCACTTGCTTGCTATTTTGTGTTCTTGATATCTACTTGGTTATTTGAGATGGACTATTACACAAATCTTCAAAATAGGACAGAAAAATTTGCCAACAATTTGAAACTGAAAACCTAAAAATTGTAAAATCTGAAGCAAAATTCCTCTTTGGAGTCAAAAGTCATCCCACAGTCTCAGATTGTCATACAAGTCTTGAGAAAAAGTCATTTCATAACCCCTGTATTGTCCTATGAGATCCAGTATTGTGTCGTATGAGTGTTGTCACCAAAAATCAAAAGAACATTATCCCTAATAGAAATTATCATACGAGTTTTGTCAATTATCGTTTGAGAACATACCCAGTGTTGTACGAACTTTCAGAAACTCATTTGAGAATTTTCAAAAAGTTGTCAGAGACTTGTCAAATTTGTCAGAAATCTAGTTTTTACAACCTATTTCTAGATTCTATCAAAACATTCACTGTGTCAGGAATAGAGCAGAAACTAGAACAAATTCAATCATTTTCCTAAAGAGAGCTCTTGAGTCTGATTTAGCCTTCTGATTTATCTATTTGTGTCTTTTTCATCTTCTGTCAAAACCTTGTCAAAATTATCTTCAAATTCAGTCTTCTTACTAAATGGCTAAGTGCTGTGAGCTCATGCCCGCCATCTTTTGGGCATCTACCCATACTACTGTGGCATAGTATCCTTCATTTACATTTGATCTAATCTTTAATCAATTCAATCTTGATGAGGTTGCATCATTCAATCTTCTTGAATCAGGTCTTGCTTCAGTTGTCTTCATCTTACTTTCTTGTTTCACCCAAGGTTAATTGTGGAAACTAGAGCTTCCTCACACAAAAAATCTGGAGAAGCACCCAATACAATACCTTTGACTACTCACGTGGGTCCAACCCTCAAGAAACTCTACAATTTAGGTTTTTACAAAGATGACAGTCTTGGCAATTTTTGATTGAAAATTGGTTACATACCCCCTCCATCAACTCACAGAGATAATCAACAAACTCTACCTCAATCTATCCCAGGGAGTCCTAAAACTCCTAACATGTCTCACAAAGGGACACATCATGAGTCTCAAGGACCTCATTCTCAACATGATGCGGATCAAGAACCTACACCTTCTGAAATTTCTCAATATCAAAATGATGATGACTTCAAGAAAATGATGAGGCATTTCTTGAAAGAAGATAGAGACGCATACTTTCTAGAGTTAGCTCATCAAGGAGCTAAACTTCCTCCAAACTTTAATGTTGAAAATATCATTACGCATGAGGAAGAAACCCCTATCATGGCTATGATGAAACAGATGCATGCCATGCAAGTCAAGCTCAACAAACTAGAGAAAGAAAAGGAACCTAAGGAGTTCTTCATGGAGGCCCTATGCTGTTTTCCGTTTGATAAGGACTTGTACATGCCACCATTCCCGAAGAGAGTGGAGATGCCTAAATATGATAAGTATGATGGAAAATCTGATCCTCAAGATCATGTTAGAGAATTTTGTACTCAATATATGGAGTTCATGCATGAACTAACCTACTTAATGCATCTTTTCCCTCAATCTCTGGGAGGAGCAACCATTCATTGGTTCTCTAGGATGCCTCCAACTATCAAAACTTTTGAGGAGTTGATCAAACTATTCTATCAGCAATACTCCTACAACATTCAACATCTAGTCACCATGATCGACATCTGCAATCTAAAACAATATCTAGGAGAACCATTCCTGACATTTCTCAAGAGATGGAGGAAGAAATTTTCTCTATATGCTAGACCCATTCCAGAAACTGAGAAACTAGAAATCTTCATCAATAATATTGTTCCAAAAATCAACTACCCTTTACAAATGCAAAATCATACATCCTTTGATAAGAAGGTAGATAATGTGATCAAAATTGAGAAAGTACTTGTGAAAAAAGGAGACATCACACTTCAAAAGGACAAGTACGAATCTAGATCTAGTTCTAAGGATAAGAACAAAAACTGGAACAAGAATAAAGGCATTGTCACAAATGGCATTGTTGATACTATCTATGCCCCATCCAAGGCACCTACTTTCAATCTCACTGTTGGCACCCAAGCCATCAAAGCTTCTGAAGCTAAAACATCAGAATCTAACAAGAAGCCATCTGTTTACAAACCTTGGGCTATAGATCCTAACTGCAAATTCACTCCTCTTGGAGAGCCCTTGGAATTTGCCATGAAAACTCTATTGGCTAACAAAATCATTTACTTGCCTAAGAAAAAAGTATTTGATCCTGAACCTAAACCAAAATGGTGGAGAGAGAATGATTTCTATGACTTCCATCGCAATAAGGGTCATAAAACTAATAACTGCGTTCTCTTGAAACACATCATACAAGACAAAATTGATAATGGAGAAATCACAATTGACAATCATAAGAGAAATAATGATCATACAACATTCATGAAACCATTTCTGAAACATGGTAAAGAAGATTCTTCTTCTCAGCCTAATATGGGTGCTAAAGTCAATTATGCCTACTCTGGAAACAATGTTGTTATCAATATAATTGAACCATGTCTATTTGAGCATTGCCATGTCATCACAATTGTAAGAAAAGATAGAGAAAATAAATAAGCTAATACAGTTACTCAATCACAAGCTCAGGCGCATCTGTAAGGACAAATCTTAGATTCATCCAATGTCCCTAAGATGCCTTTCAATCTTTCATCTGCTTCTAAATAGAAGGCTACATCTAAATCTTCAAATCCTAAAGACATGAGGCCTACATCATATAGTATTGTCCAACAACTCCATCATACAAATGCAAAAATCTCCATGTTTGAGTTGCTTTGGATATCTCCACCGGGTGAACCCACAATAGTGGGTTACACTTTTTTGCTTGAATGGACACTGAACTCTAAATTTTGAAAAAAAAATTCAGATTCGGATGCATATTTTTGTTAAACCATTTGAAATTAAAAGATGAAGTAAATTAGAGTCTTTTAGGATTTTTTGTCTAGATTTTAAATATATTTTTTATTTTTATTTTTGAATTGATTTGAATGGTTTTTTCTTTCTCCCACAAAAACTGGTATGTTGCTGAAAATGATGTTTTCAAAGAGTTACATTGTTTTCATAGAGCATAACTTTTTTCTAAAATAGATATCAATGTGATTCTTTCAAATTTAGTTTTTAAACATCCATACGAAGGGCATGCAATTGGTTTTACAACATTATCATGATTATTTCATATTTTTTTAACGTTTGAAGTTGACTAAACTGTAATTTTGACATACCTTGACTACATAGCTTATAACTTGTCGTGTATTTGTCCAATTTCCTCTTTATTTTTTTTGATAGAAAGATGACTTCAATGCCTAGGGCATAGATATTTTTTAGAATTTTTTTCTCTCATTTACTATTTTTTCGTAAGCGTCAAACATAGAGGTAGACATATGGTAAAATATCTATGTTTAGTAAAACTAAAAATAAAAAGTCATAATAAAATTAATATATATTAACATTATAATCATTGGAAAGATTTTTCTCAGTAGTACCTTACTACATAGTTTTTTCAAATGGGTTCATTTGATTTTCCAAAAGATAAACTCGAAGTGATTTTTTGTCAAAATTTTAATAGGTGCAAAGGAGACTCCATTATAGGTATGAATGAGGAGTATAGATGTTATATCAATGTTTTTCTTATCTAAGAGGCTTTGAGCTAATCATTTGTAATTAAATCCTTCAAATATAACCTTTGAAGGCTTAAATCATCATATTTTAATAAAAATGTGTTATTTCAGCAAAAATTAGCATCTCTAAAAAAGTGTAACCCACTATTGTGGGCTCACCCCACCTCATAGAGCCATTCTAGAAAAAGCTTTGCTCAGATCCAATGTTCCCGATAATCTTGATTTGGACAGATTCTGGACTATGGTTGGTCATCTTATGTCTCCACAGTATATTTCTTTTTTAGAGGAAGATGATAACTCCTTGAGTCATCCGCACAACCAGCCCTTGCATATTGAAGTCTTGATCCAAAACCGTCGTGTCAAACGTATGTTGATAGATGGGGGCGCTGGTCTTAACATTGTTCTTTTATCTTGATTACACAACTGGGATTTTTCAGAAATGGCCATTGATCCTAGAAAGAAGATAACTATCAAAGCATATGATGAGCAAGAAAGATCTTCCAAAGGAACAATTGTCTTACCTATCAGAACAGGACCTGTTATTAGAGACACCATATGTCAAGTTCTCAATCTACCTTTGGCTTACAATATCCTTCTAGGGAGACCCTGGATACATGAAATGAAAGCTATTCCTTCTATGTACCATTAGTGTTTGAAATTTTCTTATGGAGTAGAGGTGACAATTCTAGTTGATCTATATACAACTTGCAATGCATTGAAAGAAATTGTTGATAAACTTGTTCCTAATAATAGAGAATCTTCCACTAAGTAGTTAGACATTGCTTCAACATCCAAGATGGAAGACATTTCTAAGGAGGTTAAAATCAAAGAAAATGGTATGGGAGAATATACTATGGAGCTAGTCTTATCTTTGACATCTCTCCCTATCTCACTTAAGTCCTATGAGAAAACTCTAAAACAGTCCAAACTGGAGTCTAAAGAACCTCTTGAGGCATATAAAGGAAATTTTGTTGTAGAACAAGTGTCCAAACAAGACTTTGAAGAGGATGAAGTTGTGCTTGCATGGCTATACAAAGATGAACCTGAATCTCAAATTGTTCAAACATGTGACTCTAAAACACCGAAGATCCCTTCTAAATCATATGGTCCAGGAGACAAATTGATCACAAAAATAAGATATAAAGGAAAAGGACATCTAGGACTATAGGGTAAAGGTCTTCTATCACCTCTTGACCATTGTGGCCAAGCAAACAAGAATACAATAGGTCTAGGATATAAGAAGAATCCTTTCTATCTTAGCAAGAACTCCCCACATGTCTTAGAACAAATTGAGCCATCCACAACAAATCAACTAAAGGAAGAAATAATTGAACAATCTGATAGTGATGATTCAGATGCCACTGAAGATCTTATTCCTTATGAACATTTTACTAAAGAAATAAAAGACCTCCTTGAAGCTAAAGATGATCCAGTAAAAAGAATCAATGTAGTAGAAACACAAGAACCTACTATGGAACAAGAGATAGCTACACCACAAGAACTAGATAATCTTGAAGACAATCAAATAGATAAAGAGGAAGGTGGTAGTTATTCTGAAATAGATTCCCATGAGTATGAATTCAAATTAGAATCTGAGGGTAACCCTTCTTGGGGTATTCATCCTGACTTTACTCATGTTCTTAAATTTCCTAGAGGCATAGATGAGGAATCAAATGACTATGAATGGGGAGCCATTCCAGAGGAAGATGAGCTTATCACAGAGAAACATATTGATGTTATTCACCAATATGCACCTAAACCCAATGTAAGTCTAGAGAGAAATGATGAACTTAATGAGTCTGATCCACCGATGGCTAAAGTGGACTCCCATAATGACATTGAGCCTATTCATGAATTGAACATCTTAAGTTGTAATATCACCTTTGAACTCGAGCATTGGGTTAGGACCAACGATGATAGATCCATATCTGTAAACACTATCTCCCAATCTTTCACCACTTTGACTATCCAACATCCCAAACTTCTTGACCAAACCTCTATGAATCTGAGCCAAGGTATTTATACCTTTCCAAATGACTATGCCCTTTCTTTCTACCTCAATGCAGTTAAGCCTATGAGGACTTCCATCAGTCAACCAAGCATTAGAATGATAGAGTCAGACATCAAGTATCTTAATCAAAAGAATAAAAGTAAAAATAAAAAGAAAAGGAGTTCTGAGGGTGAAAACCACTTTGTGACAATCTCAGAACCTACAAAAGTAAAAATAAAAGACGTATCCAAAGGTGAAAACCTTACTGAGGTGCCTAAGGATGAGATATTTAAAGTCCTTCTAAGTCATTTATAGGATATATCTCTAGGTCTAATTGAGCCCACTCAATATATCAACTTGGGAACAATAGAGGAACCACAACTGATCCATGTAGCACAATCTTTATCAGTAGAAGAAAAGAAAAAATTTACCACATTCTTAATAGAAAAGAAGATCACCTTTGCATGGAAATATTCAGATATGCTAGGGCTAGATCCTGATCTTATAATGCACCATTTATCTATAGCTTCAAACGTCAAACCTGTTAAGCAGAAATTGAGAAAGATGCATCCACATGTTGCACTCTTGGTCAAAGCTAAATTAGAGAAACTACTAAAAGCTGGATTCATCCGTGTTATTGACTATGTTGAATGGATCTCTAATATTGTACCTATATCAAAACTAGACAAATCTATAAGAGTATGCACATATTTTAGAGATGTGAACAAGGCATGCCCTAAGGATGATTTTCCACTACCTAACATTGATATGATAGTGGACATGACTGTGGGTTTTGAGATGTATTCCTTAATGGATGGTTTCTTCAAATACAACAAAATAAAAATTGCTCTAGAAGATCAAGAGAAAACTGCTTTTACATGTGCGTGGGGAACATTTTGTTGGAATGTCATGCCATTTGGGCTAAAAAATGCAAGTGCTACATATCAGAGAGCTATGACATGTATCTTTCATGACATGATGCATCAAACTATGGAGGATTATGTTGATGATACTTTAGCAAAATATATGATAAGATCTGAACATCTAAATGATTTGAGAAAAATACTAGAAAGAATGGAAAATTTTAGTCTCAGACTGAACCCTAAGAAGTTTGTTTTTGGTGTCACTTCTGGAAAGCTCTTAGGCTACATAGTTTCAAAGAAAGGCATTGAAGTTGATCCAGCAAAAGTTAAAGCTATCATGGAGATGCAACCTCCTAAGAATATCAGTCAAATGAGAACATTACAAAGGAGAGTTCAATCTATTAGATGCTTCATAACTCAGCTAGCAAACATATCACAACCTTTCACAAAGACATTACATAAAGGTGTGACTTTTGCATGGAATGAGGAATGTGAAAAGAACTTTAATCATATCAAGAAATATCTATCAAGTCCTCCTATTCAAGGGAAGCCTTTGATCTTATATGTCTCCACTATAGATACATCACTGGGGGTATTGCTTGCACAGTATGATGTGAATAAGAAGGAAAGAGCTATATACTATATCAATAGAACATTGGTAGCATATGAAAAGAACTATTCTATGATTGAAAAGGCTTGTCTAGCTATGATCTTTGCATCATAGAAACTGAGACATTATATGTTGGCTCATACCACACATTTGGTAGCTAAGATTGATCCACTGAAGTACCTACTAAGCAAAGATGCCCTCATGGGTAGATTATCCAAATGGGTCATGCTCTTAAGTGAATTTGACATTGAATATGTTGAACGAAAATCTATTGAGGGCCAAGTTGTTGCTGATCAATTGGTAGATGCACCTATGTTTGATGATACACCAATGCAAATGGAATTCCTAGATTTCTCTATCATGAATCTTTCTTCTAGAGAATGGCAATTTTTCTTTGATGGCTCCTATACACAGAATGGATCTAGAGCAAGCATCTTTTTTATCACTCCTCAAGGATACTCAATTCCTAAGGCATTCCGAATCAAGTTTCCATGTACAAACAATATTGTTGAATATGAAGCCCTTCTAAATGGTATGAAAATAGCAATTGAGTGGAGAGTAACATAATTACACATTCATGGGGACTCACAACTTGTAATACACTAAGTCAATGATGTGTATCAAATGAAAGATGAGAATCTTATTCCATACAAGAGAATGGTAGATGATCTAAAGAAATACTTCATATCTATCACCTTTGAGCAAATACCTAGAATAGAGAACAAGGCTCTCGATGTAATGGCAATGCTATCTACTTTATTATAATAGCCTGAATATGAGCTATGCTATGAGTTCCTGGTGGAAGCACTATCTTATCCTGCATATGATTCCCCCGATACCCGCATGATCTACATTGTTGTAGGTCACGATTCATCTAGATATAGAAACCTTTTCTCCTATCTCAAAGACCAAATCATCCCTGATACCTGTAACTTCCATGAAAAGAGATTATCCACAATGCATCCAGGTATGTCATCATTGATCATGATCTGTACAAAAGAGGTCTAGATGGTATGCTACTTAGATGTTTAGAATAGGAAGAGTCTCAATGTGTGTTAGAAGAAGTCCATGATGGTATTTATGGGTCACACTTGAACAGTTTAACACTATCCCAAAAACCTATTAGGGCTAGATACTATTGGCCGGAAATGGAGAAAGAGGCTATCAAGTTTTCTAAGAACTGTCAAAAGTGCCAAGTACATGGCAACTTAATTCATGCTCTAGGGAGAGATCTAATTCCCTTCATTACACAATGGCCTTTTCACCAATGGGCATTTGATCTTATAGGAGCCATACATCCTCATTCTTCTAATGGGCATACCCATATAATCACAACTACAGATAATTTCATGAAATGGGTAGAAGCAGTTCCTTTAACTCAGGCGAGTGGCAAGCAAATTTCTATGTTTATCTTGAACTACATCATATGTCAGTATGGTATTCCACATTCTATAGTCATGGATAATGGTGGACAATTCAAGAATAAAGACTTAGATGATCTATGTGCCAAATTCAAGATTACACAACGTTGGTCATCTATCTACTATCCTCAAGGGAATGGACAAGCAAAGGCTTCAAATAAGAATCTATTAAAAATCTTGCACCGTATAGTTAATAAAATAGGAAGAGACTGGCATCTCATGATCAATCCAACTCTCTGGGCCTACAAAACAAGTATCAAAACATCCACTGGGGCTACACCATTTGCTTTAGTTTATGGGTTTGAAGTGGTACTACCTATTGAGGTTGAAATCCCATCACTAAGAATCAGAATGCATGGTCTAGTAACTGATGAAGACTACTGAGTGTCTAGGTTGCAAGAACTTAAACTACTAGATGAGCGTAGACAAGCATCATATGATCATCTCAGAGTATATCAGAAGAGAATGTCTAGAGGCTACAACAAGAAAGTCAGACATAGAGAATTTCAAGTTGGTGATCTAGTCTTGAGAGAGAATCCTAAAAATCAATCACATAGAGAATGTAAGGGGAAGCTTGAACCCAACTGGCTGGGTCCTTTTGTTATCACTGCTACTTTTGGCTCTGGAGTCTATCAACTCTCAATGACTAAAGGAGAACAGCTCTGAGAACCAATCAACATTCTCCATCTGAAGAAATTCTATGCCTAAGGCGTCTAGTATTCAAAAAGGTCCTGAAAAAATCATAAAAATAAAAAAAAGTCTTGAAAAAAATGAACATCTTAGTGAAAACCTAGCAATAGGCACCTTAATGTATCACAAAAAAAATCAAGAATATCAAAAAGTACAAAAAAAATCAAAAAATATGAAAAGTACAAAAAAATTGAAAAAATGAAAAATACAAAAAAAATGAGAAAAAGAAAAAGTGCCTTGGTGAAAACCTAGAAACAGACACCTTGGTAGCAAAAATAGAATCTCTGCCAAGATGGTGAAAACCTGGCAAATGGGTGCCACTTGTTTCAAAATTCTCTATCTATTAGTGCAATCTTGGACTTTCCCAGCTTTCAGTCTTACTTTAGTTTATACATACCTCCTTGTTTATTTCCACATTCCTCTTTTCAATAAAGTTGATTTGTGCACCAATTGGCAAAAATGTCAGTCTCCTATCAATGCTCAAACTTGGGGGCAATCAAAGTCATATCCTATAGTCCTCAGTATCACAGACGAGTCATATCCAGTCAAATTCCTTTGAAGCTACATCTAAGTCAGTCAGTCAGTCTCCTCTCCAGAAAGGATTTTGCATCTACAACAACACAATCAAACATCAACACAAACTGAAAACAATCTATGCTTCACATGCTTTTATCTCCTTGTATGCTTACTGATCCACATTGAGATTTTTGCATATTGTGTCCCTTTGAGCTCTTCGATGATGTCCTTTAGAAGATTTAGAGAGTGATGACTGGGGGCATAATCTTTTCTTTGTTTTCTGCTTTGAGTGAAAATCTAACAACTTTGAAAATTTTGGATTAAAATGGTGTCTGTCTATAAGAGCCTCTATCTCATATTGGATGGCCATGAGTACCTCAACCATTGATACCTAAAAAATTAAAGGAAGTTTGATCTAACTATTGTCCTTTTGAGTGAGTTCTTACTCCTACTATGAAACATGATCTTACCTAAGGATGTGAATGATAAAGGGTCACTATGGGTAATTCACATTGGATTTAGAATGGTCTCTTGTCTGCTTGATGTGTTTGTGCCACAAGGCATATTCTGGTCATCATGACATCTATGTTTTGATGCTTATACAAATTGCTATATCAAAATGGACATGATATTCAAGTCATCCTAGCATTTGTGCCTTGGTGCTTATATCTAATCTGACATTTCAGACACAAAATCAATATTCATATCTCCATGGTTGTCTAGCCAGTGGGTGTTGTATTGAGTCTTGCACAAAAATCAATATTCATATTTCTATAGTTTTCTGACTAGTGGACATTGTATTAATTTATTTGGTTACCTAAAAGTTCAATGATGACAACAAATCGACACATGATCAGTGACTAGGTCCTAGGTCTTAGGTTTGCATTTCATTCTGCAGGTCATTTTGCACTTTGCATGTTTGCATGGTCTCACAAATTGCTTAAACACTCAAATGATTCTTCAAAACTATGTTAAACATGACACAAGGACTGAGCATTGTATGAAGGTCCCTCCAACTAAATAGCAAGTAGAATCCATTTTTGAGATCAAAATCAAAATCTGAGATCGTTTACTTTGTCAAAATTGTGATTTAAAATTTTTGGACCCAGGATGTTCGACTGCTTACATAATCAACCTTCAAACATCACAGAAATCTAGAATTCAACTTAACTAATTATCTTACATCAAACTATCAAAAAATCAACTTGATCACCCATGGTCAACTCATGGTCAAATCTAGTCAAACTTGGCCTTTTGGACCTTCAAACAATGCAGAACACATTCTCGAATGTGTATAACCACTTTTCAAATCAATTAATATGCTTCTAAACTATTCAACGCTGACTTTTCTTGTCAGATTTCAATTTTCATCCCGAAGGGGGCATGGTATTACACATCATTCAAGTCTGTAACTCTAATTTTGTCAATCAAATATTTCTTTTAGTAATCAAGACAACAACCACATCTAGTTGCTGATTCATCTAAAGTCCTCGTCGCTTGGGGCAAATCTATTGATTCTTAGGGCATATCAGATTCATCAAGATCCATATCAATCTAGTATCCAAAATCTATCTTGTAAGCTGTATCAGCTTTTCGTAACCATCGGTTCATTAGTGTTATTTTCCTTATTTCTTCATAACTGATGGGTTCAGGATGTGATACCAATATGATTCTTTTTAGGACAATCAGATCTAGAATCGGTCACTCACTTCTTCACAATCATAAGGTTCAAAATCAGGCATTTTGACACTTTTTCATAATCACCGGTTCATTGTTTCTATAGTTAACATTATCCTTGGTCAATCAAGACCTAACTCTTACATCTTCAAATCTTTCAATCGATTTCTATCTCAAAATCGGTTAATCTTTCAAATCAGTTTCATACATCTTTATCAAACACAGAGTATTCTTTGAACCACTACGCTTCGCATAGTGATTCAAAGAGGGGCAAAATGTAATACGCCAAAAATGGGCTATAGGTTCATTAACCTCCTACATCTTCAATTCAAATGAAATTGACATCAAAGTCCTAACCTAAGGCACATCTGCACATTATTGAATCCTAATTGATTTTATCCTAAATTCTACATCAAGAAATATTCCTAGCAATATTCCTATTTATCCTAATTATTCCTAATTTAATAATTATTTGGCAATAAATCCTATTTATCCTAAAATTTGATTAATTGAATATTCTAAATATTTAATTAATCAGATTTAATACTGCCACTTAAATATTTAATTGGATTTAATTAAATTATTCCTAAATTGTATTACTTTATTTTGACACTAAATCTAAAATCTTATGATTAATTGATTAAATTTTTATTTAATTAATTCAAGTCAATTGTCAATTTTTAATAATATAGTTTTTGAATAAAGTTTGATTTAATAATTGATTAACCCATAAATCAATTGTTTTAATTCAAAAATCAGTTAAGTTGAGAATAAATCACTTTATTTTTAAATTAATTTATAATTAAATCATGCACAATCAGAAAAACAGTCAACTAGAAATCAACAATCAATTTTAAATTTAGACTCAACATTTGATGATGAGTTGAAATTTGATCTAAACTCTATTTTGAGTTAAACACTGCTTTTGCATGATTTTTGTGAATTAATTATCTCTGATTTCTTGATAACTCAAAAATCAACCCGAGTTCATCAAGAGTGATTTATGGCTTTTCTTATGCATCCTCAAAGCCCTGGATTTCTATAAAATCAAGGCTCAGCTCTTCACAATGAAGATACCTCAAATTTGCACAATTGCTCTAGCGAATTTGCAATTAAAGGATTGAGCATTTGCGACAGGCGATTTGTGAGATCTTTCATTGTTGGTCATAGTTTTTCATAGTTTTCATATCATAGCTTTACATTCTTAGATTAAATCTGCATATCATCTTAATTTCATTTCTAGCTTAGATTCATACAATTTTTCCATTCTTATTGCACAAAAAATACAAAAATATAGAATAATCTGCATTCATTTCATATCCATCTTTTGCATTCAAATCCTTCATTTAGGTGTTGCATTGTCACTGATCTCGATTCCAATCTAAGAACATCATACTCACACCTACTAGAAGGAAGTAAATCCTTTGGTTAGCTTAGTTTCAATTATTTGCAAGATTTTGATTTCAACTAACCTCTAATGTTTTACTGAAGTGTTGTGTCTGTAGCTAGGTATAAAATTCACACACATAGTAGTATTATTTGGTTGTAGAACTTTGGATTGATATAACTTTGGGATGATGGATTTTCCCATATGTTGACATCAATGCCAAAGGGGGAGATTTTTGGATATTGCTAATGCATGGGGAGGTAATTGAGACATTTTATATGTTTAATCACTACGTTACTGAATGGGCACTCATACTATTTTCATTTGTGTTTTGTCACTGATGTCAACATATGTTTCTGTGAGGAGAACAGGCTGGTTATCACAGTGTATGAACACTGTACAGATGTTTTAGATGCTGTGAAGTTAGATGAGAACTCAAGAAGGTGTTGTGATCTTATATCCAAGATCATATCATGTAATGTTTCATATTGGATGAGTTATAGATGTTTTGGTGAAGATTTGTCACTGGACTGTGATAGTGAGAAATGATAGAGTTAGTCTCTATGTTTTTGGTATATCTTCCAGATGATATGGATTCAAGGTATACGAACTTGAGGGATGATAGACAAGGTACTGAAGGATGTTCATTGGTCAACGCAAGGTATGAAATACTTGGTGATGTCAGCTGTGGCGTGTGTTCTAGAGAAGATCTATTTGGAAACTGACTTAGGAGATGTAGCATGTGTTTTTCTTGGAAAACATAAATTAAGGATGTCAGTCCTTAAATATTGTATTGTAATCATTATACTTGTTTTAGATACTGTGTGTATCTTAGCAAGGGTTTATGTAATTATTTGTAATTAGGAAAGGCTTATGAGCCGACCTGATCATGTGAATTGTAATAAGGTATAAATGAGAGGTCTTTTCTTTGGAAAAGATATGCATGGAAAAAGGTGATATAAAGAGGTTTTGAAAGCTGTGAGCTTGTGTCTATTGTATGTAGAGAAGAGGTTTACTAGTGAACTTCATTGGAACTGATCAAGGAGAGACAGTTGCTACCGAATAGTTTAAAAAGATTGTGTATTTCTTCATATACACTTGTGTTGTTAACAATGAGTTCTGAAGGTGGATTTAACCTTCTTTAGGAAGTGAGCCCTTCCTTTCTTCTTGACTCCTAACAGGGTTTGTCCTCTAACAAGGACTATGTACTGTAATGTTTCAATAAGCTCCTAACAGGGCTATATCCTCTAACAAGGATACTATACTCTCAGTACATCATTTGTGGGTGCTAATTCCCACTGGGTTTTTACCTTTAACATGGTTTCCCCAACACCAAAATATTATGTTATTGTGGTGTGTTCATTGGATCTAATATTGCTACTACTTAAAGTTTAAAGTTTAATAATATTCCATACAACTAATTCGTCCCTCCTCTCAGTTGTATTGTGGACTGTTATTCCTAACACTTGGGACTAATTATAAAAGAACAAGGGCCCTCTTTTTCATATAAGGAAAAAATAAAGGCATAGAAAATTAAAGGTTCTTGAAGAGACATCAAAATCTGAAGCTTGAAGTAGAAGCTCTAAACAAAGAGAAAAGTGACTCTTTAAGAAGAAGAAAAAGGAAGAAAGAGAAAGAGAAAAAGCTTTCAGAAGCACCACCAAAGTCCAAAACTCAAGATCGAACAAGAAAGAGAAATGATATGGATATTCCACATCATTGGTGTTTCCTTAAAACTATTGAAGGGAAAAAAATTCAAAAAAGGGAGGTGACGTACTCAACATGTAGGAAGTAAGTTGACATTATTGTTGATGAGACTAATATTAATGGTACATCTTGTTGATCATTAAAGGAACAATGTTTACATAATTAAAGCATCCTTCTAAAGTTATTCTATGCAATTTGAAGTGTGAAGAAGATGCTAAAGATAGGGAATCATCAGTCTGTAGTGACAAACAACAAAAAACTAGTAAGTTAACGAGCTCTATGATATTGTTCTACCTACAAATTCAAAAGTTGAGTTGCATTTGCATGATTGGAAATAAAAATTAAGTATAAGAACCCAGGGTATGAACATTTGAATGGGTTAAAAATCTCTTTATGTGAAATTGAAAACATAAAATTAAGTCGGGTAGATTTAGACAAATTTTGGATAAGAATTAACAACTCAAATAGACACCCAATCATAGAATGACTAGCAGAAAGTGGTTTGTTGCAAATGGATGTTTTTCTTATTTTTGTACAATGCACTAAATTAATCATAAAATGTATAAATCATTATAATCAAGAAACCTAATAGATTAGAAAGAAGAACCAATAAGTTCTTTATATCACTCTTGACAGGAAAATAATTCAACCTCCTTTCAACTACCTATAAGAGAAGAATATGCTCAATGGGATTTTGCCTCATCAGAATCATAATTTAGTGAGAAGAAGAAATGTTGCAGAAGCATGATGGCCAAAGAATGATTTCAACCAAAGATGGAAGGTCAATCCAAGCTTCCTTTCTCTCTAGCAGCATCTTGATGATGGATCATGTAGTATGATCCAAAACGTTGATGTTAAAAAAGGCTACACAATCGAATCCAGAAACTGACACTTACAATCCAAGCTTCCTAAAACCATTATCAGTACAAATATTAAAGGAGAGATTGAAGATATAATCATTCTATTGCATAGATCAAGGGGAAATGAAGACGCAATTTGCATTGATGAATGAATGTTCACTGATGAGCCCATTTCCACTGAATAAAATATCCTACATGTCATCATACCTAATCTATGCTCTAGCTTGCACACAATACTAGCTTGACTTTGAGCATGTGGAATATTTTGAGGATGATATTAAAATTTATGATTTCTACCCTGGCCTATAGCTGCAGAAGATCTATGCTAACTTTCATGGGGTTAATAAAAGATTCACCATGAAGCTTATACAAGAATTACAAGGGTTTCATGAGAGGATATTTTCTCCTAGAGCCACTACAGTGATTTTGGAGTATGGAAGTTATTTCATCTAATTTATGACTTTCACATGCCTTAGAATTGGCACATTTAATGACTTTCCCTAGAATTACCCAGATGCAAGATGAAAAATTGGTCATGGTGGAGATATGCAAACAAGTTATTAAAGGGAATAAAAGGTTTTCAAAAATCACAAGGCCACCATTCCTTTCCCTATTTCAATAAGTGTGTATTCATGGTATTCATCTTCTAATGCTATTAACATTACTAAATTTTCTAGTAATTTTTTAATTGATACGTATGATGTCTTAAGACACACTTTTATTAGAGTAACTATGTGTGGGATAATTTTTTATTGGACCCCGCTTACCATCATATATCTATTCTTGAATATTTATGGGTGAATTTTGCAAATGACTTCGAAGTGAGAAAGAGATCTTGGTCTAGGATGAATAAATTGATCAAATTCAATAATACATGCTTCTATTGGATGTTCAAGGGATAATAGAGGATGGATTTGACTTGGTAGATCCTAAATATTATAATAGAATTCAAGGTACTCCATTTAAGCTAGTCAATTGGGACATTCTATAGCTAGATGATATTGATCTAAGGATAGCCCCAGTTCTGAAAAGAACCAAAATTTGGATAGAAAGAAATAAAACTAGAGGAAAGGGTTCTACTACCTCAAAGACCACTACAATGCCTACATAGAGTTCCACTGATGTTGAAACACTAATGACCCCCATTTTTGCCACTCCTGTAATCACCTTAAAATGGTCACCAAAACCATAAGCCCCTAAATCTTGATTGTTCATCAAGAAAGCCTTAATTTGATCAAATCGCCTAAGTCCTAATCTAAGGCAATTCAACTCATCAATCTGATTTTGACCTATATCCTGAGTCTCATCACACTTGATCTTATTTGATTAATTAATTCCTAAATTCTAATTTGGTTGGAAATTAAATCAACCTTATACTATTTATTTAATTAATATTTTAGGATGTTGATTCAATAAATAAAGAATTATCAATTAATTACAAAAAGGAATTAAAAATTAATCATGTCATCACATTTTGGAAAAAAAGCATAAAATCCTTTAAATATTCCAAAAAGGCATTTATGAAGTCATCATCCAGTCAACTGAACACAGTTTTTGAAATAATTGAGTTAACTAGAAAAATAAATATATTAACTCATCAGTCATTTTAGAAACTTCATTTTTGCTTGGGAAGTTTCCCAAATAACTGATTCTCTTAACCAATTAAATGAGTTGCACGTGGATTGTGCTAGTTCAAAATGAATCTTAGTCATTCATCTGGAATCAATCTTGTTTCTTCATTCTCGAGAGGATTTCTATATAATCAGGTCTCCATTCTCACAAGAAGGAACCCAATTTTTTCTTAGAGTAGCATTGTCAAATTAATTATTATTTATGCATCTTGAAGTCATTACTTAAATAGTTTGTTTTATTCATTGCATTAATCATTTGTTTAGACATTTCAATCTTTGTTAGTTGGATAGTTTATCTCATTTCATCTTTGTTGCATCAATCACATCTAGGAACACTTCAATTTGGCTTAATATGGATTAATCTTGGATTAGATAACTGGATGAACTTTGCACTTGCATGTTAGCTTAAATCCTTCATTTAGATAGAGTCTAAAGTCACTTATTTTTGCAAAGATCTGAGAGAAAAATTCACACTCCTGTCTAATAGAAGGCAATGAGTCGCCTTGGTTAATTATAGATTCTCAGATTATCATGCTTTCATTTATTAGATTAACCAAATAATGATTCATTAAAGTGTAGTGTAGTTTAGGAATCACATATTTTCACACTCACGTTTTTGGCGCCCATTGTGGGGAAGGAAATTAATTTTGATCTTCACATTTTTGCATTTTTTTACAATTTTTTGATATTTTATTTGTACTTCATACTCTGGTCCTATTTTCTTATACAAGCATCCTGATAGGACAATATGAGTAGATTGATACTTGTATGGATGTTTTAGATTCTCATACTATGCCTCATAGATTCTCATACGAGAATCTTGGCCAATTTTTTTATAAACATAAACAAAAGTTTCTATCTATTTTCTTATTTATGCAATTGGATTTTCTGATAATTCTGATAAATTTGTTGTTCTATTTCTGTGGGTTTTCTGGACAGCTTTAAAATGTTATGCAAGAATTTTTTGGTGAAGACATTCATGCTATATCTTGACTCTTGCAAGATGTGTGTCAAAGAATAAGAGAAAAAAGAGACTACTGATGCTTTTGTGAATGTTGCCTATTAACGAAACAGCCAAATATTATGTTTGCATTAAACATTTTCTTTGGAACCTCACATGCAAGACATTTTAAAAAGAACAAGTGTTTGATGTGTTTTGGAATAGTGAAAAGGATAGGAGACTATGCTCTTTTCCCCTTGAGGAAAAATCAGAAATCCAGACCCTTGTAGCTTTTCCTTTTTTTTTTGTCTATTCCTTTAGATGGGCCTATCCAAGTGGGAAAAAGTACTCACCCTTGGAGAATGACCCATGTGAACATGAGGTGTAAGCCACACCACTCCAACTCTGATGAAGGGTGCTCCCCTTAATACCACAAACACATAACAGAAACAGAGAAACAACAGCAATATGCAAGAATAGAAAATTGGCTTCTTATTATCTCCACAAATGTGGAATTACAAACTTTCAGAATTACAATATGCAAAGCCACATGGGAATTCCCTTACAATATTCTATGGGACAAAGCCTCGAATCAATACCCAGATCTACTACCAGAATTGTCCTAGACAACACTACGGGCCTTCTTTATATAGGCATTTTCCACCACCTGAGAAGGTTCCAAAAATTCAGCCCTTAGGGCCGACCAAACATAAAATTATTTTATTTTTCAATTTATTACATCAAAGTCAGCTCAAAATAACTTTTGAAACTCGAATAGGAATTTTGAAGGAAAATTATTTTCTGCCATTTCAGGTGGCCCGACTTTCAGAGACCATAAGTCATCACCAGTTGACCCGATTGACTATTATAACCCCATTTCAGAAAGGCCACAAAGCACTCTACAGGCTTAACTCATGCAAGCACCTGTCACCCAAATTTTTGACCTCATTCGGGACCTCTAAAGGCTTCAAAACTGAGTTCAAAGTTTATGTACCCTGCTGTCAATACCAAAAATCTTCAATATCTTCAAAACTAGACCTGATCTAGCCATGAAACTTTACTAGCAGGCTAATATGACTAAGATGAACCTCCACATGTAAAATCAAAATATTTTGAGATTGTATGACCAACTTACTAAAAATAGCAAGTTTCCATAAATAGCAGCTCTGCACAAGATAGCCCTTATTGAATACAAAAATAGAAATATTTTTGGGTGATGCAAGATTGATCTTACACCCAAGATGCTCCTGCATCAGACACCCAGGGTAATTTGAGAAGTGACCCTGTCACGAATCAGGTGTGTAGAGGAAAACCAAGATGGTTAACCTCCTCCTTTGTTAGCCATGATGAATCTTCAACAGGTCATCCTTTCCATTTGACCAAATACTCTTCATATGTCCTGTTCCTTGTGCTTTTTCCAACATGACTATCTAGTATGTCTTCAATCTCCTTGATATCTGAACTAGTTGCTAGAATACTCCACTATGCTGATGTAACCTCATCTTCAACACCTCCTTCATGATACTCTGTCAAATCTAAAATGTTAAACACTAGTGAAATATTCAGCTTAGTAGGCAATTCTACCTCATATGCATTTCCTGAATCATGCTTCTTCAGTATCTTACATGGCCCAAACTTCTTCATTTTCAACTTGTTATATGTACCAACTAAAAATCGCTCCTTCTGCAAATGAACCATGACTTCATCTCCAACCTAAAATTCCTTATGCCTCCTTTTCTCATCTATCTTAGCCTTATACTACCCATTCATTTTGGTAATATGCTTCCTCACCTCCTGATGGATGTTCTTCAAATGTTCTGCAAAATCCTCAGCTTCAACACTACTTATTTCTCCTTTATCTATCTTTCTCAACTCAGATGCATTTATAGGACTACTGCCATATACAATCTAGAATGGTGATTTACCAATGCTCTTGTTGATAGAATTATTGTATGCAAATTCTACTTGTGGTAAAATCAAATCCCATCCTGTTGGCTTATCTCCAACCAAACATCTCAACAAATTTCTCAAACTCCTATTCACCACCTCTGTCTGTCCATCAGTTTGTGGATGATGTGATGAACTAAACTTCAAATCTATCTTCAACTTCTTCCACAGTGTATGCTAGAAATATCCAATGAACTTAGTGTCCCTATCTGAAATTATACTTTTTGGAAAACCATGTAGTCTCACTACTTCTCTGAAAAACAATTCTGCTACATGAACAACATCATTAGTCTTCTTGTAAGGAATAAAATGTGCCATCTTTGAAAATCTGTCAACCACCACAAAAATTGAATCATGTCCCCACTGTGTCCTTGGTAAACCAAGAACAAAGTCCATACTGATATCCTCCCAAGGCTTCTCTGGTATAGGTAATGGATGATACAACCTAGTATTCTACTTCACTCCTTTCGCCATTTGACATACTCTGCAACTCTGTACAAACTTCTTGATATCTTGCTGCAACTGTGGCCAATAATAATTCTCACTAACTAAAGAAAGGGTTTTATCATGACCAAAATGTCCAGCCAATCCTTCGCTATTCTTCTCCTTGATGAGATTCTCCCTCATAGAACTTCTTAGAATGCACAACTGACTCCCTCTGAATAGCATATCATCTTGAATGATGAAATCTAGCCACTTCATCCTGTTTAGAGTAACAGGTTCTATACAAGCTTTCCAAGCTTCACCAAAATCAAGATCCTCTGGATACAAATTCTTGAGTTCCTTGAACCCAACCACCTCAATCTGCATCTCTGTTAGCAATAGTTGCCTTCTGCTAAGCGCGTCTCGAACCCTGTTAGACTTTCCACTTCTCTGTTTCAAAACAAATGTATAACTCTATAAAAATTCAACCCATTTCAAATGCCTTTGATTCAACTTTCGTTGACTATTCAAATATTGCAAAGCTTGATGATCAATATACAAAACAAACTCCTTAGGAAGTAAATAGTGTCTCCACTTCTTCAATGCCTGAACTATAGCATAAAATTTCTGATCATAAACATAATATTTTCTCTTGGCATCATTTAACTTCTCACTGAAATAAGCAATAGGTTTACCTTCTTGGCTCATAACAGCTCCTATTGCAGTACCACTAGCATCACAGTCTACTTGAAACACCTTATTAAAATTTGGAAGTGCTAAAATAGGTTGTTTTGTAACTATCTATTTCAACAGTTTAAAACTCTTATCTACCCCATTAGTCCACTTGAACTCTTTTATATCCCCTCTCATTGTTTCAGTCAAGGGTCCACAAATACTGCTAAAATTTCTATAAAAACTAGCCAAACCATGAAAAGATCTTACCTCAGTAGCACTCCTTGGAGTAGGCCATTCAAGGATAACTTGTACTTTCTCTGGGTCCATTTTCAGACCTTCTACTGAAACTACAAATCTCAAATATACTAACTCCTTCTTCACAAAATTGCACTTCTTCAAATTAATCAACAATTTATCATCTCTCAGCTTCTCAAACACCATACGAATATGCATCATATGTTCCTCCAATGTCTTGCTAAAGATCAAAATATCATCTAGGTAAATAATGACAATCTTACCCAAAAATTCTTTTAGAACCTCATTCATGAGCCGCATGAAAGTGCTCGGTGCATTGGTTAGCCCAAAAGGCATGAATAACCACTCATATAGTCCTTCCTTTATCTTGAAGGCAGTCTTCCATTCATCTCCTTCTCTGATCCGAATATGGATATATCCACTCTTGAGATCTATCTTTGAGAAATACATAGCCCCACTTAAACAGTCCATAATATCATCCATTTATGGCAATGGAAATCGGTACTTGATTGTGATCTTGTTTATTGCTCTAGAATCTATACACATCCTCCATTCTCCATTCTTCTTTGGTGCTAATACTGATGGTACAGCACAGGGACTCAGACTCTCCCGAATCAACTCCTTCTGTAATAACTCATGTACTTGTCTGTTCAACTCTTCACTTTCTATTGGTGTCATTCTATGTGCTGCCTTGTTTGGAAAACTGGCTCCTGGAATCAAATCCGTCTGATGACTAGTCTTCCTTACCGGTGGTAATCCATCAGGTACATTATCAAATACAATATCTTGAAACTCATTCAACAAATCTGCAACCTCTACAGGTACATCGTCTACTTCCTCTTTATCTGCTTTTGGAATTAAAGAAAAACACATATACTCATGCCTCATAGCATCTAGGAATTTCCTCCCATCAACAAAAGTTATTCTTGCATTACCACATACCTTTTCTTTAGTCTCCTTCAATAGCTTTAGCTTATGTCACACTCCATCCTTTATCAAGGAATAGGTATTCGCATGACCATCGTGTACAACACATTTGTCAAACTGCCATGGCCTACCCAACAATATGTGACATGCATCCATAAGTATGATATCACATAGTAACTCATCATGGTACCCACCAATCTTGAACTTTACTAGGCACTGTTCACTGACCATGACCTTGTGGTCATCCTGCACCTAGGCAATCCGATATGGATGTGGGTGTTTCTGTCTCTTGAGCTTCAACTTTGTCACCATCTCTTCTGACACCAAATTGTCAGTGCTTCCACTATCAATAATCACATCACAAAATTTACCCTCACACTTGCATCTAGTGTGAAATAGGCTCCTCCTTTGCTCAAGTTCATTCTCACCACTCAACAGGACTCTTCTGTTAATCAACATTTCTCCTCTTTCAACATCTTCAGAATTTCATGATCTAGCATCTTCATCTACATGTGCAACTCTGGTCTGGCCATCATTCCTCCTATCTGTCCTTCCTTGGTGTTGAGGACATTCAAATGCCCTATGACCTTCTTCTCCACAATGAAAACATGTTCCACAGAAGCCTCCTCTTCTTGAACCTTGTGCTCTTCCTCTTCCTCTTTGATCTCTATTGTTCTGATCTTGAAAATGATTGGAATTATTTCCTCTCTAATTTTGACTGCTACTGGCCTCATCTTTCTTTTTTAGATCTTCATTTCGGCCTCCTTATGACCGTCCACCAGATTGTCCATTGCGACCTCTTCCATTTTGTCTGCTCTCAAACTTCTTGTTCAATTTTTTCTCTACTTTTAGGGCAAACTGATATGCCTCTTCAATACTATTTATTTGAACCAGATTCAGCTCTTCCCGAATGCTCGACCTTGACCCATTAAGGTAACGGGAAACTTTCTCCTTATCCACTTCTGCATGGCCTGTTCTGATGAGGATTCAATAGAACTCCTTTGTATACTCCTGAACAGATCTTCCTGCTTGCTTCAAACTTTGCATCTTCTTCAGTAGGTCAAGCTCATAATCAATAGGAATGAACTGCCGCTTCAATTTATCTACCATTAGATCCCATCTTGTGATTTTATCTTTTCCTATTCTATTTCGCTCCAATTGAATCTCTTGCCACCAGATCTTTGCATGACCTTTTAGTCTGGCCTTCAAAAATTTGACCCTATCAGGATCCTCAATATCTTCATACTCAAAATATTCTTCACATTCATTGATCCAGTCGATCAACTCCTTTGGGTTCAGATTTCTCAAAAATGCAGAAACCTCAATCTTAGGTCTTTTCTCGATCTTGGAAATGGCTCAGTAAAGTCTTTCTTCCTCCTGGTTTTCAACTTCGACTTCTCCTTCTTGATCTTCTTCTTCAGTTTCATCCTCGCTTTCATCTCTGACATTAAGATTCATTCCTCTGCAAATCTCCTCTTGCAATGCTCGCACTTGTCTCTGGAGTGCTCTAACCTTAGGTGTTACAACACTAGCTCTTCTGCCACATTCCCTTCATGGAGGCATTTTCTTGATTCTCACTGAAACCCTAACCATGGTCTTGGCGTAAACTGCCTCACAGTCGATGATCTATTTACACAGAAACCCTAACCCACGGTCTTGGTGCAAACTGCCTCACAATCGGTGATCTGTTTACACACTCAGGAACTCCTGCTCTGATACCACTTAATGAAGGGTGCTCCTCTTAATACCACAAACACATAAGAGAAACAGAAAAACAATAATATGCAAGAACATAAAATTGGCTTCTTATTATCTCCACAAATGTGGAATTACAAAATTTTAGAATTACAATATGCAAAGCCACATGGGCATTCCCTTACAATATTATTTGGAACAAAGCCTCGAATCAATACCCAGATCTACTACCAGAACTATCCTAGACAACACTACGGGCCTTCTTTATATAGGCATTTTCCACCGCTCGAGAAGGTTTTGAAAATTTAGCCCTTAGAGCCGACCAAACTTAGAATTATTTTATTTTTCAATTTATTACACCAAAATCAGCTCAAAATAACTTTTGAAACCTGAACAGGAATTTTGAAAGAAAATTATTTTTTGCCATTTCAGGTGGCCTGACTTTTGGAGACCATAAGTCATCACCAATTGACCCGATTGACTATTACAACCCCATTTTGGAAATGCCACAAAGTGCTCTACAAGCTTGACTTATGCGAGTGCCTATCACCCAAATTTTTGACCTCATCCGGGACCTCTAAAGCCTTCAAAACTGAGTTCAAAGTTTCTATACCCTGCTGCCAATACTGAAAATCTTCAATATCTTCAAAACTAGACCTGATCTAGCCATGAAACTTTACTAGCAGGTTGATATGATTGAGATGAACTTCCACATGTAAAATCAGAACATTCTGAGATTGTATGAACAACTTACTAAAAACAACAAGTTTCCATAAATAGCAGCTTTGCACAAGATAGCCCTTATTGAATACAAAAATAGAAATATTTTTGGGTGATGCAAGATTGCTCTTAAACCTAGGATGCTCCTGCATCAAACTCACGTCAAAAAAATTGCTTCTTTGAGGCCAAAGTCTCAGAAGTCAGATTTTATTTGAGCTTATACATGGCTCTTGCCTGACCACATAATAGGGCCTTAGGGTCTAAATCACGTTTACATGACTATTGGTGCAAAAGTTATTTGTGGGGCTATAGGCCTAAATCATGTTTGCATAGACACAAAAAATGTATTCGAATGAAGATGCTTACTAAAATCCATAGAGTAGCAACCTACCCGATTCACCCCCAAAAGTAGGATAATCCAAGTGCAAGGGAGATCGTAACTCCCCCAAGATACTCATCATATCATGCTCCCATTAGCATTTGGAGTTGAATAATACGACATCATTATACCCATTGCATGGTTGGTGGTGACCATATTTTGATTAGCTATTGGGTGTGTACCTAAGTCAACGAGCAAGGTCACTCAACCAATTGACTATAGGGTTTAAGAATTGCTACTTTTTCACATGTGCTTGTTGTGTTTGTGTACCTTGAAAAACTTGATATTGAAACTTTCCAAACAAAAGCTGAAAACTGACTGGTAAAAATGGAAAACAAAATGAAAAGCTTAATAGTTGGAAAAAATCCAAAATTGATGCAGGGACTTCCGATAGTCATAACTTTTGACTCGGTTGTCCATTTTTCTTGAAATTATATAGGTAGATTCGTTAGGAGAAGCCATTTGGATTGCTGACAGAGGTCATCTTGGTAGGTAGTCAATTTGACATCTTTTCGGGAGCCAAAAAGTTTGTTTGGGCCTCTAGATTTGGTTTTAGTATTTTTTTTAAAAAATTTTAGAAAGTTGTTTTTTTTAATAACTTCAAAATCATGTTTCTAATTTTAAAGATTAGTTGGAAATTCTTCTTATCTTAGTTTAGGGAAGCTTTAAAGGAAAAGGTAGTTTTTTAGGAGTTGTCTTAAAAATTACCAAATATGGCAAAAAAATGGATTTTGTGAAAATTTGCCAAAAATGGTAATTCAAATTTGGTTAAATTGGTGTTTCTTGTTATTGTAAAAAAGAGACTAGTTGGATGAATAATGAAGAGTTGAGAATTCTGAAATAATATATTGTGTCTTCATGATACTTGTTCATGATTAAAATTGGGCTACATAAAAAATATTGCCAGTCTTTTCCAGACCTCTGGTTAGATTTTATCCTATGTTTTGTAGTTCTTCCTTTAGAAAGGTGAGCTTGTCATCATCGAATTTATTAGTAATTCATTGATAGTTTGATCTCTGCTTTGGCAAGTTCTGACTTGTTGGTTTAGTCCTTTGATTAGTTCCATCAGCTTCAATCTTCCTTATCAGATGTCCTTTGAGTCGAGCGTGCATTGTCATCTAGGTTTGTTAACCTAGACTCAGATATGAGTCATTTGCATCTCCTTCTTGATAGGATGTTACCTTGTTTTCATCATCATTTACCTTGGACTTGTTCAAAACATCATTTTTACTTTAGCACCTATCAGACAAACAAGTGATTCATGCCTGTACAAACCAGGAGTCAAAAATAGAAAGTTGATCTCAAGAACAATTCCCACATCATATCTTCTCTCCAATCTTCTAAACAAATGCATCAAGACAATCTTACAATGGCTAAAAACAAATGGGCGAAATCCTACACACCTAGCAACATATGATTTCAAGGTGGTTGCTAAGAATTGTGATTTTGAATTGACAGCTAGAGATGGATCCACGAGGTGTGCATATTCTTCTAAATTCAAAATCACCTTGTTGATGGTCTGGTTCCCCACTTGATCATGGGTCCCCATCTGGGTGGGTTCCTTCTAGTGGCACTCCTTTGGGACCTTCAAGGTGGCCCAGTTCTGGTGGAGATTCAGGATGGACATTTTCTTCCAAACATTTCTCTAGATTAGCCCTATAATTCTCTTTGTGCAAGGAGCAAAAAGAAGCAAAGGATGATAAAACAGATTGTTGGACTCTTCCATACCTTGAACAAGACCCAAAGAAGGTTGGGAAAAGAAGGATGACCCAGAGCCTCCTCCTTCTGCTACTACTTTGGTTGCATAAGGGTGTCTTGTCTAGGATATGGCCATGTTTTTATTTGGTTGTTTGTATTTTTGGGTGCTTCTCATATGTTACTCTGGTTTCTAGTTTCTAGGCAAGACTCATATGGTTATCAGAGAGTGAGTTTAATTCCTCCCACAAATATTATTTTTTGATATATATGTACTTATGTTTATAGCTTAATTTAAATGGTTAGGCTATTTCATCAAAAAAATGTTCAAAAGGGCACGATGAACTCTTTCTTGTTCTTTAGCGGGAAAGTTGAGCTGAAATTATTTTTTTAATCTAACTCTTGGAGTCAGACTTGTGGTTAATCTTGAGTTGAAGATGTTGAGCCATACATTTTCTTGGTGGTGAGAAAGAAACACTAGATTTCAATGGAAAATACCCACCAAAAGGGAAAAATAACGTAATTTTAGCAAGAACAACAATTTTGATGTCAGAAATGATGTCATGAATGAATTAGGAATGAGTTTACAAATTTGAACAATAATATCTATTTGTTAACATGTGCTTAAACACGTAACAACTCTATAAGCAAGGGACATATTCAACTTCACAAGAATAAAAAATAATGGGTGTATGAAGAAGACATTTAGTTCAAGGGCATGTTACAGGGTAAAAGCATAATCAGGTGTCACCTTTTAGGCTAACTTATCAACACAACTATATTTTAATATTTTTAACTAAAAATTAATTTTGGTCAAACATATGGTCTAGCTAGATTCATTCTAGCTAAGTTATATAAGTGTTTTAACTTTTCCAATTAGAAATGTCTATTAAATGCAAGGTTTATACCACTTTGGGTCCAATTATCATAGAAATAAAATAATTTTTTCAATAACTCCTAATCTTTGTAATGATATTTTTAAAAAATAAAAAAATACCTTTTGTAGAGATCAGAGTCAAGAATATCCTCATAGATATTTTATAGTGTTTTAATTAGACATGGTCTATTGTAATTAACAATATTGGAAGTACGTATTTTAACATTTAAGGAGATATTGATTCAGAGAAAGAAAAAAATAGTAAATCATATTAAATAAATTTGAAAAATATATGGTACACTAGAGGAGAGAGTCCTCTTCAAGAATAAATATTTCCTTTTTTTTTATTGAGATAGATTTTCTATGAAAAATATGGTGGGAGATAAAAACTGTTGATTTCAGGTGAGTTGGAATTTGAATTGTTATAAAAGAGAAAATATAGGTTACAAACCAATTTTTATTTCTTCTTTCACTAGAGCCTCTATATATGTCATCTATAACATAGTTTTAAATTAGGAGAAAAAATGTTTATTTACATATAATTTTTTGGTGGGAACTAGACCCCTAATTTTCAGCATTTTTTAGCAACTGAAAAATCGTCTTTAAAAATTAAAAAAATATATCAATTCTTATTCAAAACAATTACTAAAAATATTAATCATAAAGAAGTTTACATCATCTTCAAATTTCAAATATAAATGTCATTTTTATACTATTGAAATTGAACAACTTTGATTTTGTTAGCCTTTTCCTTTATAAAAAGATGACAGATTATAGAATTCACATCAAGTTTGATTAAGTAGGAAAAGATGGGGGATCTCATGAATAAGTAGGCAGATTAAAGAATGAATAGTGAGTTTCAATGAGAGAGGAGGGTTTCCATACTAGGAGCAACATATTTGTTCATTGGACAATAGTTTAATATGAGTAAAACAAATAGGTCTATCCATAGTCAACACATTTTTGGGCAGGAATAGTGGAAAGAACACCAAGATCTAAGAGGGAGCATGAGATACTAATCCATAATGATTGTTTCACCTTTCTGTAAAGATATTCCACACCCGGCATCAAATACATTCATTAGTGACTTTTCCTTTAAAGATCATGTTCAATGTTATAGGATATTTCACTCTTCAAGAGGTGTATTGTCTATATTGAGAGAAATGTTTTGTTTTCTAAAGCAATACAAAATAGTCAATATAATGCAATGTTACAAGACAAAATCAATGGTCTCGATAAGGTGTTTTAACAAAAAAATTAAATAGGAAAAGATGGGGTTAGTTTAATGTTCAAGAAGACAATCATCAATAGAGTTTAAGAGAACCAAGAGTTTAAGATCATTGTGGTAAAGATAATCGCCCAAAATAGCTACATATTGAAAAAAAATTAGAACAACAAAAATGATAAGAACATGCATGAAAACAAAGCGGTCACTGTCGTAGGAGAAATAAAGGGATTAGTCACTATCAAAAGATTGTCCAACATGGTTTAGAATTTAATGTCAATGATGTTGAGAATGAACAAAAGCAAAAACGGGAAATCAATGTAAGTAGTCATCATGAAGAAACATTGGAAACAAAGAGAAAAACATGGTGAAGGATCACAAAACCCGGAGACACATGGTGTATATGTGAGATGAAAAAGAAATCATAAGAGCATAATGACAATAGTATATAGCATATTTCTTATATAATATTGTCACGTGATCATACATGTTTCTTCTAATCTAATGATGATCAGTGTTGTTCATTAGCAAGTAATGATATCAAAACAATACGATTAGGAAGAAAATAATGCATCAAATCGTAGTCAAAAGACAACCACGAGGTAGAGTTGCATAATGAGGAAATCAAGAAAGACTAGTTAGTATACAATGATAGGGATAAAGTATGACTATTATTAAAAGATTTTGGTGACTCTTCTCCAAGAGCCTATAGTCAGTTTTTCCATCGGGCAAAAGAAGCATATCTCCAAGTTTTAAACCAATGAAATGAGGAGACAGTGAGCAATATATTCAAGATAATCATCTAATGGTCCAATAAGAAGATAGTGCATGCAAAGTGATACTATGATATATTCAAAGATGATACAATGCCGTGATACAAAGGCCTCGGTATTTCAAGAGGCACAAAGCATAAAACAAGGATATACAAGGAAGTGGCATTGTCGTTGAACAAGGAATCTATCATAAGCATCTTGGGAGATACAGATTACATACCATACACAATGTCGCTATTAAAAACACTATGGAGTACAATCATAATAGGAATGGTGAATTCAAAATATGAGAGCAACACTATTAATACCATAAAGATCATTGTTATTTAAAGTTAAAACAATGAATGAAACATGGAATGAGGTATGTCTCAAAGGAAATGATCAAGAAAAGGCAAAAATGCAGCCCTAAGACAATGCTACTACATGCCAAGAATATCAGTGACCAATAACAATGCTTTGTGTGAGTGAAGGAAAGTAAAAAGGGTGCCAAGGTCTAAAGTACAATCTATAACAAGAGGATGATAAGGTAAAGACAGAAATAAAATCAACATTCCATGTATTAATGTTATGAAAAACCCAGTGAATGATTAGACAGTGAACTTAAAAGAAACAAAATTCAAGGGACGAACTATCCACATATGAGTTTTCTATTGTGCCAAAGGTTGAAATTCACTATTTTAACAGATCATAAGAAGGATAAAGATCAATGGGACACGAACTAGCTATGCATCCTATATGCTGTGTCAGAGGACAGTGGCAAGAAGGTAAAACAAAATGCTGTAGCAGTGACTTGAGACAGTTGACATACCACAAATGCCCTCTTCAAATAATGTTTCAAATACAAAGTAAAGATTGAAGATCATACACAAGAAACAATACCAAGTAGAGGATCATCATCACAATGGTATTCACTGATTTTGATGAAGAATCTAGAATGTAGAGACGAGAACACATCTTTGAATCAAATGAAACCAAATGCAAGAATGTAGTGCTCACTGTTATAGAGTTTATAGAATGTAACGATGCATTATGAAAGTGCTATTTATGCAAGATCAGTGTAAGGAGTTTGGAAAATAATGTTCTTGGTGTTCAGTAAAATCATGAAATTCATGTAAATAGAGTCATGAAAAGTTGCAGGCAGTGTTTGAAAGGGGAATTCATAATAAAGGGGAATGAGCACTGCCATGTTGAACAAGATGATGGATCACAATAACACCGTTATAGTGAAGTGTAAGAACAGTGCTACACAAAATAGTTAATGTAAGAATATGAACCTTGAGGAGTACAAATGATACCAATTCCTTTAGAGACAAGAAGATATTTCTTTTCATGAATTCTTTAAGAATAGTCCCAAGAGGTAAAGAGTGTGACATTTTTATGGACATTAAAGAAAGGTCATTGCTAAAAGAAAATCAGGGTTCAATATGTCATTTTCAAGACTATTTCTTACTGTCTTGGAAAAGCAGCATCATAAAGAAAGAAGAGTGTAATGTAATATGATAGTGCCATGTTTAAATGTAGATCACAGTCAACATTGAAAGATGAGTCATGATTAGATAAAGGATAGTCATAAGAACGATGACAGAACTGAGATTCCCTAAGGGATGACATGGATAGTCACATGAGTGAAAATACCAAGCAATGAAAGAAAAATAAGGAGCAATGCCAATGATCCAGTCATGCTTGAATAGTAAGAATAATGTTTATGATCAGACCAAGACAAAGAAAATGACTACCCTATGTGAAGGACAACCATAAATGATAGTTTTATAAAATAATATCAAACACCAAAGAAAGCCACATACAATGACACGTATTACTGATTCAAGCTAAAGATAGTGATATATTAATGCAATAACCAATGATTAATACAAATCAGAAAGGGAGATCATGACATCAGTTGAGAATTAGTCAAAAGCCTTGAAATGGGGAGTCTCAGAGAAGATTGCAGCATAAAGGCACCATTATAATGACAAGGGATGGTATGTATAAGGGCTGAGGTCACTGTTATAACAAAGGTATGAGATAGTCCAAACAATGTAGAAAGAAAATGCTATTATAGAATATTATGAAATCAATCGAGTGGGCTGTCATAATGCAGTGATAGTGATTTATTCAACTCATGAGAAAATGGTGAATATTAATTAGTTCAAGGCACCTACACGGTGAATATACCATGAGAAGGGATTGTTGTTATAAAAGAGTCTTCCATGAAACTAAAACAGTGACAAACCTAGGTCATGTGCTCAAAACAAAGGAAAGGCCAACATGACTATCAAAATGATGTAACATGGTGCTATTACAGGCATAGGTCAATGAGAAAACACAGGTCAACATTTGATTCAAGAAACAATGATCTTGTGAGGTGGTATTACTGTATTGAAGACATTTAGATAGATGCAGTCATATTAGTATTTGGTCCTTTTGGAGATTAAAGGGACAACGAAATTTTATTGAATATTTTGATACACTAGAAAATTTATCCAAATACAAGGCTTACAAACGATAGTCATCAAAAGAAAAAAACAGATTTCAAAGGTTTGAGCATCTTTAGTGACATATAAGAACGAGGTTACACAAGACATTGTAAAGAACAATGATCATACTACGAGGAATAGGCACAATCACTATATAAGCATACCAAAATGAACATGAAAAGTATGAAAAAATACCAGAATAGAGCAGTGATCAGAGGGTATAAATAGTTTAACCAAGAGCATTAAAAATAAATTTTATTTTCTATCAAAACAGTGAGCCTCCATGAGCTAAAGGCCAAATATATGAAACATGGTTTATTCACTATCAAGAAGAACAAAGAACCAAAGTTTGGCACTGTTATAAACCAAGGGGTATGATTGTTGTTATAAAGGAAACATATATAAAGATCAAATGGTGACAACTATCAAAGTGTAAAAGAAGGTTTGAAGACTATGATCAAAGAAGATGACGAGTTACAATAGTGACATGGTATTAGGTAAAGATGATGTCTAAGAAGAATGACAAGAAACAGTATCAAG
Organism: Chamaecyparis obtusa; assembly: GCA_027943335.1. Taxonomy (NCBI): domain Eukaryota; kingdom Viridiplantae; phylum Streptophyta; class Pinopsida; order Cupressales; family Cupressaceae; genus Chamaecyparis; species Chamaecyparis obtusa. The sequence goes on along the minus strand of BSBK01005366.1, from coordinate 660,729 downwards.
ACAAGTTAGAGATAGTGAAAGAACAGTGACATTTACTATCACAATAGGGCCACAAAGTGTAAACACGGTGATAATCACCATGAACAAAATGCAAACACTGATAAAAGAAGGACAACAAAGTATGAAGAATACTCGATAGCGAGTTACATTGAAACAATGATATCCACTATTATCAAAAGTAGTGTTATGACATGTAAAAGGCTAATAACAGTGGCAAATAACAACTATAATGAGAAAAATAGACTAGTGACAAAATACAGTAGTGACAAATTGAGACAGCAAAATATGGATATAATAAAGAATACAAAGTAAAGAGATCACTGTCAAAAAATAGTGAAAGTGAGAAATGAGTTCTAAGTGCACTTGAGATTGGTGACTCCCAATGCTTCAATTTTGTGAGCATCACCTAGATGCAATGAATTATAAGTGCTCTTAAGTTGGAGTAGTATTGAGATGGGTGACTCCTAATGCTTCACTTTTGTAAGCATCACCTACATGCCATGAGTTCCAAGCACTTGAGTTGAAGTAGTATTGAGATGGGTGACTCCCAATTCTTCACTTTTGTGAGCGTGACCTAGATGCCATGAGTTCTAAGTAGACCATTTATTCTCATGAGAGATGGATTTGTTGAAACTACTACTCATTAAATACAAGTCAATGATTTAACTCAAAAACTTGTTGAATCTTGATATTAATGTGTTTCACTACATACCAACACAATTTTTTTAATAGTGTTTTCAACATTCACTTACACCGAGGGAATTGAATGATTTTCAGTGCAATTATTACTCTAGAGTTGGAATTTTTTTTTGTTTTTACAAATTTAAGAAGAACATTTCTAGTGTACACGACTTCGTATTTTAGTATTTTTTGATTTTCTAGAAATAAAAAGTTAAATTGACAGGCAAATGGAATATAACTAAATTATTATGCGCAATATATAAATAAATGAAAGCCCCCAACTCTCTTTTCCCTTTTGCCATTTCAATGTGCTCCTTCAAACAATGGTTGCTACGGTTTTTAGGTAAAATCCCACAATTTTTAGTTCTTGTTAAGGAGGTTTGAATGAACAATTATGACTGAAAAAATAGGCAGAATAGCCTCCCTCATCCAATCCCTATGCACCATTTTTAACCTATAATTAGATGATTCTACTGGATCAAAATTACAAATTTTAGCAATTATAATTTTTTAGATCTAAGTAGTAAATTTATCTAAGAAAGTTTGATCCCTATTGATGATTTTGATGCCTTGGCAGATATCAAGATGGGTCTGAATTTTACCAATGTTTTTCAATGGTTCTTTGCCAAAAAGGAGATGCACATTCTCATGGTAGTGTGTGTGTGAATTTTGTACCTAGCTGTAGACACAACACTTCAGTAAAATATTAGAGGTTAGCAAAAATTAAAATCGTGCAATGAAATGAAAACTAAACTAACTAGGTGATTTACTGTCTTCTAATAGATGCGAGTATGTATCCTCAGATTGGACCGAGATCAGTGACCTTGACGACACCTAAACGAAGGATTTGAATGCAAAATCTAGATATGAATTAGATACAAATTAATTTTTTTTTAAAAGATTTTCTATGCAATAATATGAGAAATCTGATATGAAATCTAATCTATATGAAAAACTGATATGCTATACAATTAATCTAACAATGATATGCTAAAATATGAATGATCTCACAAAGTTATTGATTCGCAAAGAGGCTTCAATTCTTCAGATACCAATTCGCCAGCATAAGTTTGCAAAATTATGAGATATGATTATGAAGAGCTGAACCTTGATTTTATAGAAATCCAGGGCTTTGGGGATGCATGGAAAAAGCCATAAATCACTCAGTTGATTTTTGAGTCAACAAGGAATTAAAGATAGTTAACTCACAATAAATCATGCAAAAACAACTTTTTGATTTAAATTAGAAGTTGAGATCAGCTTTCAACTCAAAATAGTGTTGAGTTTATTTTTTAAAATAACTTGAATTGATTTTCTGATTTATAGTTCAACTATTTTTTTGGATGTGCATAATTAATCATGAATTAAATAAATAAATAAAGTTATTTATCCTCAACTTAACTGATTTTAAAATAAAACAATTGATTTATGGGTTAATCAATTATTAAATCAAACTTTTATTCCAAAATAATATCATTAAATATGACAACTTGCTTTAATTAATTAAATAAAAATTTAATCAATTAATGATAGGAATTTTGATTTATTGTCAAATTTAAATAATAATAATTAGGAATAAATATAATTAAATTCAATTAAATAATTAAGTGGCAGTATTAAATCTAATTAATTAAATATTCAGAATATTCAATTAATCAAACTTTAGGATAAATAGGATTTATCGCCAAATAATTATTAAATTAAAAATGATTAAGATGATTAGAAATATTACTAGGAATATTCCCCGATGCAGAATTTGAGATAATCAATTAGGATTCGATGATGTTCAGATGTGCCTTAGGTTAGGACTTCGATGTCGATTTCATTCGATATGTTGATGTAGGAGATTAATGAACTTATAGCCCATTTTTGGGGTATTACATTTTGCCCCTCTTTGAATTGTTGTATGAAGCGCAGTGGTTCAAAGACAGTCTGTGTATGATATTTGAAATTGAGATTGATATGAAGATAATAGGTCCTAAATGACCAAAGATAATGTTAACTATAACAGTAATGAACCGACGATTGCAAAAAAGTGTCAAAACACTTGATTCTGAACCTTATGATTGCGAAGAAGTGAGTGACCGATTCCAGACCCGATTGTCGATAAGAATCACATTGGTATCACATCTGAACCCTTCAGTTTCTGAAGAACCATGGAAATAACACAATTGAACCGATAGTTACAAAAACTAATTCAATTTACAAGATTAAGAGAATACTAGATTGATATGGATCTCGATGAATCTGATATGCCCTGAGCGATGATTGATTTGCCCTGATCGATGAGGTCTTTTTGATGAATCAGCAACTAGACATGGTTGTTGTCTTGGTTACTGAAGAAAGATATGATTTCAGCTTTAGATTTATAGACTTTGAATGATGTGCAATACCATGGTCCCTGCGGGATAAAAATTAAAATCTGACAAGAAAAGTTAGCGTTGAAGTTTTAGAAGCATGTTAATTGATTGGAGAAGTGGTTATACACATTTGAAAATGCATTTTGCATTGTTTTAGAGGTCCTAGAGACCAAGTTTGACTAGGCTAAACCATAAGTTGACCATAGTTGACCAAGTTGAAATTTTGATAGTTTGACGTAAGATAATAAGTTAAGTTGAATACTGGATTTCTGTGATGATGGAAGGTCAATTATGCAAGCAGTAGACCGTCCTGGGTCCAAAAATTTTAAATCATGATTTTGACATACTAAATGATCTCACATTTGAATTTTGATCCCAAAAATGGATTCAAAACGTCAAAATTAGCCAAGGGTGCAATTTTCGTGAAAAATAGAGCACTTTTGAAAATTAGGTCAAAAGCTATATAAAGGCTGGAAGGGTCATTTTCAAATCATTTCAACCTTTTGACTTTAGAAACTTATGGAGCCCTCTGAGCAAAAATGGTAGATAAAGCGGCAGAACCGAAGGTACCTGTGAGTTCGGACCAATTTGAGCGCAGCTGGAGACACCAGAGACCTCGGACAGTATGAACATTTGGTGGGTGGACCTTTATGCTTTGCTAAAATGTCAATTTTTCCATGTTTTATAGGATTTGAGCAATTTTTCGTATATTTTTCCATTTTTGAATTTTGCATGCATGGAAACTTGTACGACTCTCCAGCGAGACTCGTACGACTTTTCAACTGTAGCTAGATTGTCGTTTCATAGGCCCCCACGACTCGTATCAGAGAGACCCATGAGTCGTACAACATTTCATCGAGTCCCTCATAACTCGTAAGATGAGGGATGCATTGTCGTGTCACTATGATTTGTCATTTGGTATGACGTAGAAACTCATACGACTTTTCATGCCAGTCTAAAGTGTCGTATCGAAAACAGTGAGCTTAAAACTCAATATTAGGTCAAATTTTTTATTTTTCTGATCTCTTAGCCTGATTGCTAACCTGTTAACCTACGTTCTGAAATACTGAATTGCCCCATTTCTGCCCTTGTAACCTGCTCTACGACCAAATTACTGATAGGATTCCCTGTTTCTATGCTGTGTAGGTCATATATCCAGATGTACATGTGCGGATCTCGCATCCTACCACATAGAGACTATGTGTGTCATTGCTAGACCCTATGAGGGTCCACCTTGTTTCTTGTGTATTTGAGCACCTGATACATTTACCCGAGATTAGGGTAAATCACAAACTTTTGACTGTGCTAATTGAGAGGTTCCACTCGGAGACACACACATTCCACTTGCCGACTAGGGAGATCATTGTTACCCCTGAGGACATGTACCATATACTGCACATTCCATTTCATGCAGGCTGGCGACCAGAGTATGTGAGTTTAGGGAACTCAGGTGTATTATCTTTTAGACGTCTCTTTGGAGATGATACTCAGATGATGGCCTCCATCTCTTGGGAGACCCTAGTGTAGAGATATGGATGGACACATTGGCTCGAGTGCATCATCGTCGAGATGATTGGTGGTATTATCATGTCTGACCATCAGCAGAATGATCTTTTGATGGGCTGGGCCCCTATGGTAGCGCGTTTGATTGCCACTCCCTCTAAGTTGGCTTGGGGTCAATGTCTATTAGCACACATGTTCTCCAAGATGCACAAGGTAGTGTATCAAGAGAGCAAATCTTTTTCTACAGGAGCCCTAGTTTTACAGATATGGGCTTGGGAGCATATCCCAGTGTTGAGACCTGTATGTACTTTGCAGAGGTAGCCTCAAGAGCTTGTCATCTATACATATGCTGGATATGTTATACAGGGACAGATGGGCCACACTGAGTATTGGAGGCGATGCCTCGATGATATGACATTTGTGCACTAGAGACCATATGTAGCCATTGAGCCTTGGCCTACTACTCGAGAGCAGTTTAGTTACTTCTTCTAGAGCTATGTACTGATTGGGAGGTCATCCTCCACTATAGAGAGATTTCTTATTACCAGGGTTTGGTAGTCGTATGGACGTATTCAGGATGCCCCGGAGGATTATGCTACATATGCATGGATAGGGTGTGAGATTGGACTAGGATGGACATAGAGGCTCTCTTATGCTTTGTGTTCACAGGAGTGCAATGCCATTGTTGGTAGGGATTGGGAGTACAGACCAAATGTACTGGATGCTGGTGTTACTGATGGATTCATCTCATGGCTTACTGACCATCCTATTCATAGATTTTTTGATCCGACCAAGTTGATACCCTCCATGGAGGAGGTGATGGACGTTACAAGTGCTCCGATGGGACAAGGTCCTAGACCTACACAAGCTCCTATCATACACCCCACACCTCTAAGACCTAGAGTGATGGCTCTACCACAGAGACCATCAGGACAGATGAGGACCCCTCATCCCACTAGTTCCATAACAGGCAGATCTTTCGATTCTCACAGACGGACTAGGGGAGAGGGTGGTATATTAGGTGGAGTTGGTTCAGCGGATGAGGTACTGGCAGCTGAGTAGGTGGTAGGTGGTGGTATGGACTTCATAGAGGGGAACACTGGTTTTGATTTAGGTGTTGAGGTTAGACACCGTAAGGCACAGAGGGTAGAGACCACTGAGCAAGTTGCCCTAGATACTGAGATGCCAGACATTGATCCTACTACTCCTCCTACTCCACAAGACACTATTAGACGGTTCAGTGCACAGGTCAGGGACCTGAAGGTGCACAGTGCTCGATGGGAGGAGCAATACATAGAGGCAGATAGATAGTGGATTGAGCTTCATGTGGAGGTACATAGATTACAGGAAGAGGTGATTCATCAGACCTCACAAGCAGCCTACTATGTGTCCACATATTATACAGTTGTTCCGGCTGCACAAAGAGTTCCCTCCTATTCACAGTACATGATGGCATCAGAGGGAGCCAGAGAACCCAGAGCAGAGGCAGTATTGGATGCACCACCTCCACCTCCACCAGGTGCAGAGGATCAGGCTGAGAGCTGATCGATCTGTGATATGTTCTGACATTTTTGATCTTTTGATTCTAATATACTGTTATGATTCTGATAGCTCAGTGGAGCTCATTCTTTTGTATAATGTGCCAGAAGTGCACCCCTGACTAGTTCAAGATTTTTGATATATATATGAGATCAATATTTTGGTTGTGACTTCATTTGTACTTGTCATGTTTCGATTTATGATGATATCATGTGATGCTTATGCTATGAGTATAGTAGAATGTATATATGAATATATGGAATGCAATGATTTCTTTCATATGTACGGATGTTATGCAAATGTATTTGATTATGGAAAGATATATGTATGATTTATGCTTATGCACATGGATGAAATGTAATGCAACAAATGATTATTATATGCAAATGCAACGATACACATGATATGTTTTGTAGGCATTGATGAAGACAAGTACTCAGTCTTATGTCAAAAATGATGTTTAACCCAGGAGGATAACTGCTTGCGAGTCTATGAAGAGACCTTCGAGTTAGTTTTCAGCCCTTGTTAGATTTGAAGAGACATTTGAAGAATTTTTTAAGCATTGAAGTTTGTTTAACCATTGTGAGATCATGCAACATGCAAAATGCAAAGAAACATGCGAATGAAATGCAACCTAAGACCTAGGACCTAGTCACTGATCATGTGTCGGTCATTCTCATCATTGAATTTTTAGGTAACCGGATAAATCAATACAATGTCCACTAGTTATGAAACCATAGACATATGAATATCAATTTGTATGCATAGGAATCAATACAACACCCACTGATTAGGAAACCATGGATATATGAATATTGATTTCATTTTCAGAATGTCAGATTGGATATAAGCACCAAGGCATAAACACCAGGATGACCTGAATATCATGTCCATTTTGATATAGCAATTTGTATAAGCATCAAAACATAAACGTTTTGATGACCTAAATACACCTTGCATTACAAACATATCAAGCAGTCAAGAGATCATTCTAAATCCAATGTGAATTACCCGTAGTGACCCTTTATCGTTCACATCCTTAGGTAAGATTGTATTTCACAATAGGAGAAAGAACTCACTCAAAAGGACAATAGTTAGATCAAACTTCCTTGAATTTTTTGGGTATCAATGGTCGAGGTACGCATGGCCATCCAATTCGAGATAGAGGCTCTTACAGTCGGACACCATTTCAATCCAAAATTTCCAAAGTTGTTAGATTTTCACATACCAACAAAAAACAAAGAAAAGATTATGCCCCCAGTCATCACTCTCTAAATCTTGTAAAGGACATCATCGAAGAGCTTGTGGGAACACAATATGCAAAAATATCAATATGAATCAGTAAGCATACAAGGAGATAAAAGCCTGTAAAAAGAATAGATTATTTTTAGTTTGTGTTTGAGTGTGTTGTTGTAGATGCAAAATCCTTTTTGAAGACAAGACAGACAGACTGACTCAGATGAAGATTCAAAGGACCTTGACTGGATATGACTCATCTGAGGTATACTGGAGACCATAGGATATGACATTGATTGCCCCCAAGTGTTAAGCATTGATAGGATACAGAAGCTTGAGCTGATTGGTGTACAGACTGACTTATTGAAAATAGGAATGCAGAAACAAACTGGGAGATATGTACAAACTAAAGCAAGATTGAAAGCTAGGAAAGACCAAGATTGCGCTGATAGATGGAGCGTTTTGAAACAAGTGGCGCCTGTTTGCCAGGTTTTCACCATCTTGGTAGAGATTCTATTTTTCCTACCAAGGCACCTGTTTCCAGGTTTTCACCAAAGCACTTTTTTTTTTCTCATTTTTTTGTATTTTTTCAATTTTTCAATTTTTTTGTACTTTTGATATTTTTTCCTCTTTTGTTTTTTGGGAATCATCAAGGTGCCTATTGCTAGGTTTTCACCAAGATGTTCATTTTTTCATGACTTTTTCAAATTTTTAAGATTTTTTTAGGATATTTTACCATAGACTGAATGCCTTGGGCGTAGAATTTCTTCAGATGGAGAATGCTGATTGGTTCTTGGAGCTGTTCTCCTTCAGTCGTTGAGAGTTGATAGGCACCAGAGCCAAAAGTAGCAATGATTACAAAGGGACCCAGCTAGTTGGGTTCAAACTTCCCCTTGTGTTCTCAATGTGATTAATTTTTAGGATTTTCTCTCAAGACTAGATCACCAACTTGAAATTCTCTATGTCTGACTTTCTTGTTATAACCTCTAGACATTCTCTTCTGATATACTCTGAGATGATCATACACTACTTGTCTGCGCTCATCTAGTAGTTCAAGTTCTTGCAACCTAGACACTCTGTAGTCATCATCAGTTACTAGACCATGCATTATGATTCTTAGTGATGGGATTTCAACCTCAATAGGCAATACCGCTTCAGACCCATGAACTAAAGTGAAAGGCATAGCCCCAGTGGGCGTTCTGATACTTGTTTTGTAGGCCCAGAGAGCTAGATTGATCATGAGATGCCAGTCTCTTCCTATTTTATTAACTGTATGGTGCAAGATTTTCAATAGATTCTTGTTAGAAGCCTCTGCTTGTCCATTCCCTTGAGGATAGTAGATAGATGACCAATGTTGTGTAATCTTTAATTTAGCACATAAATCATCTAGATCTTTGTTCTTGAATTGTCCACCATTATCTATGATTATGGAATGAGGTATCCCATATCTACATATGATATAGTTCAATATAAACATAGATATTTGTTTTCCAATTGCTTGTGTCAAAGGGACTGCTTCTACCCATTTTGTAAAATAATCTGTAGCTGTGATTATATGGGTATGTCCATTAGAAGAATGCAGATGTATAGCTCCTATAAGATCAAAGGCCCATTGGTGAAAAGGCCATTGTGTAGTAAAGGGAATTAGATCTCTCCCTGGAGAATGAATTAAGTTTCCATGCACTTGGCACTTTTGACAGTTTTTAGCAAACTTGATAGACTCTTTCTCCATTTCAGGCCAATAGTACCCAACCCTAATAAGTTTTCGAGCTAGTGTTAAACCGTTCGAGTGTGACCCACAAATACCATCATGGACTTCCTCTAACACACGTTGAGACTCTTCCCATTCTAAACATCTAAGTAGTGTACCATCTAGACCTCGTTTGTACAGATCATGACCAATGATGACATATCAGGAGGCATTACGAATAAGGTATCTCTTTTCATGGCAATTGAAGGTATCGGGAATGATTTGGTCTTGGAGATAGGAAAATAGGTTTTTGTATCTAGATGAATCATGACCAAAAATAGAGTAGATCATGCAGGTCTCAGGGGAATTATATGCCGGATAAGATAGTTCTTCCACCAGGAACTCGTAGCGTAGCTCATGTTTAGGCTGCTGTAATAGAGTAGATAGCATTGCCATTGCATCGGTAGCCTTGTTCTCTATTCTAAGAATTTGCTCAAATGTGATAGATATGAAATACTTCTTTAAATCCTCTACCATTCTCTTATAAGGAATGAGATTTTCATCTTTAGTTTGGTACACATCATTGACTTGATGGATAACAAGTTGAGAGTCTCCATGAATGTGTAGCTTCGTCACTCTCCACTCAATTGCTAGTTTCATGCCATTAAGAAGGGCTTCATATTCTGCAATATTGTTTGTGCAAGGGAACTTTAATCTAAATGCTTTTGGGATTGAGTATCCTTGAGGAGTTATGAACAATATGCCTTCTCCTGATCCATTATGTGTATAGGAGCCATCAAAGAATAACTTCCATTCTCTAGAAGAAAGAGTCATGATAGAGGAATCTGGAAATTCCATTTGCATTGGTGTATCATCAATCATAGGTGCATCTACTAATTGATCAGCAATAACCTATCCTTTTATAGCTTTTCATTCCACATATTCAATGTCAAATTCACTTAAGAGCATGACCCATTTAGCTAATCTACCTGTAAGGGCAACTTTGCTTAGTAGGTACTTGAGTGGATCAATCTTAGCTACCAACTATGTGGTATGAGCTAACATGTAATGTCTTAGTTTCTATGATGCAAAGATCATAAATAGATAAGCTTTCTCAATCATTGAATAGTTCTTTTCATATGCAACCAATGTTCTATTGATATAGTATATAGCTCTTTCCTTTTTATTCTCATCATGTTGTGCTAGTAATGCCCCCAATGATGTATCTGTAGCGGAGACATATAAGATCAAAGGCTTCCTTGGAATGGGAGGCATCAAGATAGGAGGATTTGATAGATACTTCTTGATATGATTAAATTTGTTCTCACATTCTTCATTCCATGCAAATGTCACACCTTTATGTAATGTTTTTGTAAAAGGTTACGATATGTTTGCTAGCTGTGATATAAATCTTCTAATAGATTGGACTCTTCCTTGCAATGTCCTCATTTGACAAATATTCTTTGGAGGTTGCATTTCCATGACAGGCTTTACTTTAGCTGGATCAAATTCAATGCCCTTCTTTGAAACTATGTATCCTAAGAGCTTTCCAGAAGTGACACCAAAAGCACACTTCTTAGGATTTAGTCTGAGACTAAATTTTTCCATTCTGTCTAGTATTTTTCTCAAGTCATTTAGATGTTCAGCTCTAATCATAGATTTTGCTAAAGTATTATCAACATAATCCTCCATATTCCTATGCATCATGTCATGAAAAATAGATGTCATGGCTCTTTGATATGTAGCACCAACATTTTAAAGCCCAAATGGTATGACATTCCAACAGAAGGTGCCCCATGCACATGTAAAAGCAGTTTTCTCTTGATCCTCTAGAGCAATTTTTATTTGATTATACCTAGAAAAACCATCCATTAAAGAATATATCTCAAAATCCGCAGTCATGTCCACTATCATATCAATGTTAGGTAATGGAAAATCATCCTTAGGGCATGCTCTGTTTACATCTCTAAAATCTGTGCACACTCTGATTGATTTATTTGGTTTTGAAATAGGTACAATATTAGAGATCCACTCTGCATAATCAATAACTCAGATGAATCCGGCTTTTAGGAGCTTCTCTAATTCAGCTTTTACCAAGAGTGCAACATGAGGATGCATCTTTCTCAATTTTTGCTTGACAGGTTTGACATTTGGAGCTATAGATAAATGATGCATTATAAGATTAGGATCCAACCCTGGCATATCTGAATATTTCCATGCAAAGTTGATCTTCTTTTCTATTAGGAATGTTGTAAATTTTTGCTTCTCTTCTTCTGATAAAGATTGTGCCACATGGATCAACTGTGGTTCTTCTGTTGTTCCCAAGCTGATGGATTGAGTGGGCTCAATTAGAACTAGAGATCTGTCCTGTAAATGACTTGAAAGGACATCAAATATCTCATCCTTAGGCACCTTAGAGAGGTTTTCACCTTTGGATACGTCTTTTATTTTTACTTTTGTAGGTTCTGAGACTGCCACAAAGTGGTTTTCACCCTCAGAACTCCTTTTCTTTTTATTTTTATTCTTATTTTTCTGACTAAGATACTTGATGTCTGACTCCATCATGCTAATGCTCAGTTCACTGATGGAATTACTCATAGGCTCAACTGCATTGAGGTAGCAAGCAAGGGCATAGTCATTTGGGAAGGTATAAATACCATGGCTTAGATTTGTGGAGGTTTGATCAAGAAGTTCAGGATGTTGGATAGTCAAAATGGGGAAAGATTTGGAGATAGTGTTTACGGATATGGATCTGTCATCATTGGTCCTTACCCAATGCTCAAGTTCAAAGGTGATATTACAACTTAAGACGTTCAATTCATGAATAGGCTCAATGTCATTGTGAGAGTCCAATTTAGCCATCGGTGGATCAGATTTGATAAGTTCATCATTTCGCTCTAGACTTACATTGGGTTTAGGTGCATATTGGTGAATAGCATCAACATGTTTCTCTGTAATAAGCTCATCTTCTTCTGGAATGGCTCCCCATTCATAGTCATTAGATTCTTCATCTACGCCTCTAAGAAATCTAAGAACATGAGTAAAGTCAGGATGAATACCCCAAGAAGGGTTTCCCTTAGATTCTGATTTGAATTCATACTCATGGGAATCTATCTCAGAATAACTACCACCTTCCTCTTCTTGATTGTCTTCAAGATTAGCTGGTTCTTGTGTTTCAACTATCTCTTGATTGATAGTAGGTTCTTGTGTTTCTACTACATTAATTCTTTTGATTGGATCATCTTCGGCTTCAAGGAGATCTATGATTTCCTTAGGCAAACACTCATAAGGGATAAGTTCTAAGCCATCTGAATCACTATCTGATGGTTTAGTTTCTTCCTTCTTAAGAAGGGGTTCACCTAGTGCGATCTTCTCTATGACATGAGAACAATTACCTTTGAGGTGGAAGGGCTTCTTTTTAAAGCCTAGGCCAACAGTATCTTTGTTTTCCCTAACAGTATGTGAAATAGGTGTTATAAGACCTTCTCCTCTGACTCCTAGAGGTCCTTTACCTAGATATCCCATCTTAGCTATTAGTTTATCTCCTGGACCATATGCCTTAGAAGGGATTTTGGATACTGTAGAGTCACTAGTTGGAACAGCTTGAGATTTAGGTTCATCTTTGTATAGCCATGCAAGCACAACTTCATCCTCTTCAAACACTTGCTTGGAGACTTGTTCTACTACAAAATTCTTTTTATATGCCTCAAGAGGTTCTTTAGAGTCTGGTTTGGGTTGTTTTAAAGATTGTCCATAAGACTTAGGTGAGATAGGGAGAGATGTCAAAGATAAGACTGGCTCTATAGTGTACTCTCCCATACCATTTTCTTTGATATTGACCTCTTTTGCAATGTCTTCCATTTTAGATGTGGATGCTTCTTTAGTTGGCTCAATGGAAGATTCTTTGTTATTAGGCACAAGTTTATCTGCACTTTCCTTCAATGTATTGCAAGTGGTAGATATATTTGCTGGAATAGTGACCTCTACTCCTTCATAAGGAAATTCCAAGCATTGGTGGAATGTGGAAGGAATAGCCTTCATCTCATGTATCCATGGTCTCCCTAGAAGAATGTTGTAAGCCAAAGGTAGATCAAGAACTTGACATATAGTATCTCTGATAACTGGACCTACTTTGATAGGTAAGACAATGGTGCCTTTAGAAGAACTTTCTTGTTCATCATAGGCTTTTATAGTTATTTTCTTTCTAGGATCAATAGTCAATTCTGAAAATCTCAATTGTGTAACCAAGTTGTAAGAACACATGTTTAGGCTAGTGCCCCCATCTATCAACACATGTTTGACTCTACGGTTCTAGATCAAGACTTCTATGTGCAAGGGCTGGTTATGCAGGTGACTCAAGGAGTTGTCATCTTCCTCTGAAAAGGAGATATATTGCAGAGATGTAAGATGTCCAGCCATAGTCTAGAACCTATCTAAATCAAGGTCATCAGGAACATTGGATCCAAGTAAAGCTTTGTCTAGAATAGCTCTATGAGCTAGAGATATCTGAAGCAACTCAAACATGGAGATTTTTGCATTAGTGTGTTGGAGTTGTTGAACAATGCTATAAGATGTTGGCCTTGTATCTTTAGGATTGGAAGATTTAGAAGTAGCCTTTTGTTTGGAAGTGGAAGAAAGATTGAAGGGCATCTTAGGGACATTTGATGAATCTAGGATTTGTCCATCCAGATGTGTCTGAGCTTGTGATCGAGTTACTGCATGAGCTGAAGTATGATCTCTATCTCTTCACACAATTGTGATGACATTGCAATGCTCAGAGAGACAAGGTTCAACCATATTGATAATAGCATTATTTTCAGGGTAAGCATAATTGACCTTTGCCCCCATTTTAGGCCGAGAAGATGAAACTTCTTGACCATTTTTTGGAAATGGTTCTATGAATGCTGTATGATCATTATTGCTCTTATGATTGTCAATCATGATATCTCCCTTATCAATCAGATCTTGAATAGTATGTTTCAAGCATAAGCAGTTATTAGTTTTGTGACCTTTACCTCGAAGGAAATCATAAAATTCATTCTCCCTCCACCATTTTGGTTTAGGATCAGGATTAGATTGTTGGATCTCAGGCAAAGAAATGATGTTATTAGCCAACAGATTTCTCATAGCTGATTCCAAAGATTCTCCAAGAGGAGTGAACTTTTGTTTATTATCAGAGAACCAAGATTTGTATTTTGGCTTCTTTTAAGATGGTTCAAACACCTTTTTCTCTGAAGCTTTGATTGCTTGGGTACCAATAGTTAGATTGAAAGCTGGTACCTTTGATGGGGCACAAATAGTATCAACAACGACATCTGTGATGATGCCTTTATTCTTGTTCCAATTTTTGTTCTTGTCTTTAGAATTGGATCCTAATTCATACTTATCCTTTTAAAGTGTGATGTCTCCTTTTTTCACAAGTACTTTTTCAATTTTGATCACATTGTCTACCATTTTATCAAAAGATGTATGATTTTGCATTTGTAAAGGGTAGTTGATCTCTGGGATAAGATTATTGATGAAGATTTCCAATTTCTCAGTTTCTGGAATAGGCCTAGCATATAGAGAGAATTTCTTCCTCCATCTTTTGAGAAATGTCAAGAATGGTTTCCCTGGATATTGTTTGAGATTGCAGATATTGATCATGGTGACTGAATGTTGAATGTTGTAGGAGTATTGCTGATAGAACAATTTGATCAACTCCTCAAAATTTTTGATAGTAGAAGGAAATCTAGAGAACCAATGAATGGCTACTCCTCCCAGAGATCGAGGAAAGAGACATATCAGATAGGTTGGTTCATGCATGAACTCCATAAATTGTGTACAAAATTCTCTGACATGATCTTGAGGATCAGAGTGTCCATCATACTTATCATATTTTGGCATCTCCACTCTTTTTGGGAATGGTGGCATGTACAAGTCTTTGTCAAATGGAAAAGGACATAGGGCCTCCATGGAGAACTCCTTGGGTTGCTTTTCTTTCTCAAGGTTATTAAGTTTGACTTGCATGGCATGCATCTATTTCATCATAGCTATGAGTGGAGTTTCCTCCTCATGCATAATGATATCTTCAACATTAAAGTTGGGAGGAAGTTTAGCTCTTTGATGAGCTAATTGTAAAAAGTATGCCTATCTATCCTCTTTCAAGAAATGCTTCATCATTCTTTTGAAGTTATCATCATTTTGATATTGAGCAATTTCTTCAGGTGTGGGTTCTTGATCTGCACCATGTTGAGATTGAGCTCTTTGAGAGCCAAAGTTTTTCCTTGCTTGAGACATGGTAGGAGTTTTCCCTGGGATAGATCAAGGAGGAGTTTGTTGATTAACTCCATGAGTTGAAGAAGGAGGAATGTAGCCAGTTTTCAATCAAAAATTGCCAAGACCGTCATCTTCATAAAGACCAGAATTGTAGAGTTGCTCAAGAGTTGGACCCCTAACAATGGTTATAGGTAAGGTATGGGATAATTCTCCAGATTTCTTATGAGAGGAAGCTCTAGTTTCCACCATTAACTTTGGGTGAAACAAAAGAATATGATGAAGACAATTGAAGAAGGATCTGATTCAAGAAGATCAAATGACCTAACCTTGTCAAGGTTTGATTGATTGAAGCTTAGATTAGACGTAAATGAAGGAGACTGTGCCCTGGATGTATGGGTAGATTCCCAAAAGACAGAGAACACGAGTTCACAACACTTAGCCATTTTGATGATTGATTGAAGATTGATAGTTATGACAAGGTTTTGACACAAGATGATAAAGAATCAAATCAATTAAACAGAAGGCTAAATCAGATTCAAAAGGCCACTTTAGGAAAATGATTAGATTCTCAGTAGTTTCTGCTCTATTCCTGATACAGTGATTTTATTGACAGGTTTTAGAAATAGGTTGGAAAAGCTAGGTCTCTAACAGTCCTGACAACTTTTTGGCAATTTTTCAAAATTTCTCAAATGACTTTCTATAGGCTCGTACGACAGTGGGTATAGCATGAAATGACAATTGAAAAACTTGTACGATAGTTGTCAAACTCGTATGACAATTGACTGCAGGAATTTTGACTTTTGAATTGATTGGCAGAAACACTCATACAACAATGTACCATATACCATACGATAATCTGGGGGTTCTGAAATGACAATAGCCAAAAGTCATATGACTTTCAAACTTTACAAAATGACTGTTGATTCCAAAAAGGTGTTTGACATTAGATTTTGCAATTTTTAAGATTTTCAGTTTTAGATTGTTCACAAAATTGTCTGTCCAGATTTGAAGATTGTAGCGGATTGATTCGTTCTTAGTAACTAGATAGATAAACAAGCATGCAAAATAGAAAGCAAGTGATTTCAAACACGTCTAAAAATAATGAACAAGGGACAAAACAACCCTACGCATGAACAATCAAGTGACAAAATTATGCTAATCCCTAGGAGTGCTAATAGTGCATGTTCTATAAATTTTTGCAATAATGCACATATTCCTAGAAAAATGAAAATTTGGCCTCACTAGGGTTTTTAGTAATGGTCTGACTTTGCAACTTTTGTGATCTCAAAAGGTGAACTCTAATCAAGGCGCATCAGGGTTTTGACATAGTTTGAGAACTTAATCTTCAGGATCTGCTAGGGAGATCTGATAGCCCAACAAGAGACCACACCTATGGAGATTTCTTCCACAAGCACATTTATAAAGTGGTTGTCACTACCACGGAAAAAATGGCTATTACCACTTGAGGTTCCATCAACGTGGTTGACCCAATTAAGGGAATGTCCACTACGGTTAACCCTCTCTAAAGGTGACTCATAAAATATACCACATGGAGACTGGTTGCAGATTCAAGGTTCCGAGTTTCTAGTACTACCCAGGAAGGGAGTAGAGCATAATCCTCTAGCCTTTTCACTTTTAACCCAAACAAAGTAAACAGATTAATTCGATACACTAAGACCAAGATTATCTCACAAAGATCTATGATGTCAACCACTCCTGATCTATCAACCTCTCCGAAGAGAGAATGTATCAATCAGAAGCTGAAGACACACAAATCTAGTAGAACGTGAGACTCTCTCAGTAACCTCCCTACCTACAAGGGTTCCTTCATTGAGAAGAGTTTCGCTAGAAACCCACTCTCTCAAGAATCACGAATAGTGTTCATAAGGCCTATTTACTATGTGTACCAAAAATGATGAAAAACAAATCTATGTTCATTTTTAATAGCCCAAAATGAAATCTGTGATATGAAAGCAATAAAGGTCACACAAGCTTGACACACAAGAGTTCTTTTTAATCCAAATCAAAACGTTATCAGCCGAAAAGATTACCTAAATTTCTCACAATGCGCTTAGTAGATTCTTACCTATTTTTAGCAATTCTTACGCTTTTCTCAATCAAAACCAACATAAATCAATCAGACATAGCAAATTTCAATCGTTAATGTTAGCTATTAGTCCAAATCAGGAAAACAAATCTAGAAAATTGCCTGAAAAAGTGAAATGACAATTGAAACCTGGCACTAAAACTTGTACGACAGTGTGTCACCTCCCAAACGACAATCTAGAATCTCGTATGACACTGGGTACCAAATCATACGACAATAGAGATTCCAAATGACACTGTGATCTTGATGGTATGATTCTCGATCAAATAAACTATTATACGACAGTGGGTATACTCTGAAATGAGTTTCTAACAAAACTCGTACAAAAATTGTATGCACAGAAATTAAAAATTGGAGCTTGGAATAGAAAATGACAAGAAAATGATAGAAATTGATAGAAATTGAATGGAAACCCATTTCAGGGCCCCACGGTGGGTGCCAGCAATGTGTGTGTGAATTTTGCACCTAGTTGTAGACACAACACTTCAGTAAAACATTAGAGGTTAGCAAAAATTGAAATTGTGCAATGAAATGAAAACTAAACTAACTAGGCGATTTACTACCTCCTAATAGATGCGAGTATGTATTTTTAGATTGGACCGAGATTAGTGACCTCGATGACACCTAAATGAAGGATTTGAATACAAAATCTAGATATGAATTAGATGGAAATTAATCTATTTTTTTTAGATTTTCTATGCAATAATATGAAAAATTTGATATGAAATCTAATCTATATGAAAAATTGATATGCAATACAATTAATCTAACAATGATATGCTAAAATATGAATGATTTCACAAAGTTATTGATTTGCAAAGAGGCTTCAATTCTTTAAATACCAATTCACCAACATAAGTTTGCAAAATTATGAGATATGATTATGAAGAGCTAAGCTTTGATTTTATAGAAATCCAGGGCTTTGGGGATGTATGAAAAAGCCATAAATCACTCAGTTAATTTTTGAGTCAACAAGGAATTAAAGATAGTTAACTTACAATAAATCATGCAAAAATAGCTTTTTGATTTAAATCAGAAGTTGAGATCAGCTTTCAACTCAAAATAGAGTTAAGTTTATTTTTTAAAACAAGTTGAATTGATTTTCTGATTTATAGTTCAACTATTTTTTTGGATGTGCATAATTAATTATGAATTAATTAAATAAATAAAGTGATTTATCCTCAACTTAACTGATTTTAAAACTAAAATAATTGATTTATGGGTTAATCAATTATTAAATCAAACTTTTATTCCAAAATAATATCATTAAATATGACAACTTGCTTTAATTAATTAAATAAGAATTTAATCAATTAATGATAGGAATTTTGATTTATTGTCAAATTTAAATAATAATAATTAGGAATAAATATAATTAAATTTAATTAAATAATTAAGTGGCAGTATTAAATCTAATTAATTAAATATTTAAAATATTCAATTAATCAAACTTTAGGATAAATAGAATTTATCACCAAATAATTATTAAATTAAATATAATTAAGATGATTAGGAATATTACTAAGAATATTCTCCGATGCAGAATTTGAGATAATTAATTAGGATTCGATGATGTTCAGATGTGTCTTAAGTTAGGACTTTGATGTCGATTTAATTCGATATGTTGATGTAGGAGATTAATGAACTTATAGCCTATTTTTAAGGTATTACAAGTAGGTCTTGATACATCTGGTAAGACTTCCATTTAATACAAGCTGGGAGAGATTGTCACCATGTTTCCAAGTATTGGTAATATTTCTTTAGTTCAATGAGAAATAATTTGGGAATATTGTTTTGTTTTGTTTTTTTTCTGTAGGTTGACTTAAGGAAGATACTTTTGTTTATGGGAATGATTTTTCTAAAACTGGAAAATATGCTAGTCTAAAGTTTACAAAAGTTTATGAGGTTGGTTTTTTTTATTTTATTTCAAATTTATAGTACAATGTGCAAAAAAGAAAATCCTCATCTCCTCTCCTCCTATCTCCTGCAAGAAGCAAAATAGAATATTCAGTACTAATAAGTAGTTGAATTTGAAATCATTCGGGTATGTTCTTGGTATCCTATCCATCAACGCTCTTTTTGGTGGCCTTTTAAACTCTCGTGACCTCTGTAGGATTAAATCCCTTCTTGTTGGAATGGAAAAAGTTGAAATTAAAACCAAATTTTATTACTTATAACATTCTCATAAAGCCTTTGTTTAAAGGGGATCAAATTGAGGAAGCACTTAGGATTTTGGACAGAATGAGGTACACGTTGTTATAGACAAAATCCTTACTGATGGAATCTACTAAAGAGGAAGAGCAGATGAAGCTTGTAATGTCCCCAACTGGGACCTTACTTGATTTACTCTAAATTTTTCAACTAGGGTTTGAATTGTGCTTGGAGATGGAAATTTACTTGGGTAAATATTGTCAATACCTTGTGATCCAGGTCCATTTTCAGTAACTAATCCATTATTTCTGTAATAAATAACCTGACGAAAGGTCAAGTGTAGCACAACTCACGCGGGACAGAATCAAAGAAGTTCCCTTATAAATAATGTTGAAGTAGGTGGGTAGGACCTAATTCTAAATTAGGAAGTGTACTACTATACCAAGAGGAATGGGAGACTATGATGTTTCAATTTTCATTCCAAAACTCTTTCTTTCCTTCTCTGGTAGTTTCTTTTCTATCTGTTGTGGTTGATGTACTTGTATGAAGGAATGGTTTTACATGCAAATCCAATAAGTTGGAAGAGTATAAGTATTGGTGGGGGTTGTCCATCTTAAGTTTGATTTCCTAACCGAAGGGAGATGAAATTCATGTAGAAGAGAGCCCACTTTTCTATCTAACCATTTCTAGTTTTAGTTTCATGTTTGGGAAATTTTATCCAAAAATAAATACTAAATTTGTTTGTAATTTTTATTTTGAATTTATGTTTTTTCACAGAAGCCAACATAGGAAGGCCTACCATTGCAACATTTGCAACATTTTTTTCTCGCTGTTAAGCACCATGATGCTGGTACAAAGAGCTAGAACTCCCACAGAGAATGGCTAGCACAACCCACCTGAGCGGGAGGTAAGGATTTTTTCATGAATCCTTGGGAAACAAAGCTTGCCTGTGTCCAAACAGATTCTTTGACATTTCTGTTAGGAATAAGGTGTCTCAACCTTGGATAATTCATATTCATATTATTTGTTTTGTAAATGTATTTTTTGCAAATAATGTAATTAAGTGTGAGTGTACATGTCTAGTTGGCATGTTGATGTGTCACTCCACTTGATGTGTCGGCATCTTATGCGTAAGGAGATCATGACTGAAACGGTCATGACGGATTCCTATGATGCGTAAGAACTATTTAAAGAATGTTCTATGACAGGTGTAAGAGCATCTTATGACTTGGGCCTATTTGGGCACCCAAGAAGAAGTGGTTGGTGTGTGTAAGAGAATATGCCAAAAATAGGTTGGTATGATAGATTCTCTTACACTTCTCTTGTGACCGTTATTTTTGGCAGATTCTATGACAAGCTGTCATAGTCTATTCTAGGGATGGATGCCTATTCTTGAGATTGCATGTAACAACTGTGTACATGTGGCTTTGTGCATGGGTCTTGGTGGTTGTGCCTATTTTTGGGTCTAGAGGAGTCTATATATATGATGCTGCTCCTATGGGAGAGATATAACAAAAATTTAAGTCTTGTTGGCTTTGTCTCTCATTTCCTGAAAGAACTTGCATTGCAAGTGTATTGTAATCTTTGTGTTGAAGATAATACATTGTGCAGGTTTTGGAGTGCTGGAGTTTTTTACCGAAAGGTTTTCCCCAGGGTATATCATTGTGTCATTCTCTATTTTTCTGTATGTATAGTATGTGGTTGCAATATCTTTGTTAAAGTAGTTAACAAATCTGAAATTGTAAGGATTTATAAGAATTTGCACAATACTCTCCTATAGAGATTAGCGTAGGACGCTGTTTCTACACCTGAGTTTCCTTACAATTTCCACATACTATTCATGCCATGCACCTATCATAATTAATATTTATCAACACAAGTCATTAATGTGATAAGGATTGTATTCCATGTATGCATATGATTTTAAAATAAGTTAACGTGTTAATACTTGAATATATTAAATTCTCTAGTGGACATCAATATCTAACATTTAGGCATTATGTTAATCAATATAGGTGCATTGTCCATGATTCCATATTTTGCACACGTCTACCAGGGATTTTCCATCTATGATATCTCTCTAAAAAATTCCCCCACCATTATGATTTGATGCACATCCATACCCTATTCCAAAGATCTTATTTTGGCACAGGCAGCATGGACACTAACAAAGAATTTATCTGTATACCTACCAATTGCATTTTTAAAAGTTTCTAAAGCATTTTCAAAAAATAAATTTTCTTGAAATTTTGCAGTCATTACATTCCATGGGATGACATATCTTTGAGTCATTCTATCAAACAGTTCACGTACCTTCTTTGTGCTTACAAAATTTTCATACATATCTACCAAATCATTTCTCATGATAATGGTTGACAAATATCCAACTTCATTATGCTTTGATGGATTACCATACTCGTTCCAAAGCTCCCATTTTATCACAGGCGGGGAGGATGCTAACAAAGGTTATTGAATTTAGCTTAACATATGCCAATTTCATTTTCTTGAAAGTTTTTAAGTCTTTCTCCACAAATATGTTTTGTGCATATCCTACAATGATTGCAATCTATGAGACCGCATTCCTTTGTAGGATACTGCCATGAGTTTTCTATGATTTGATGGATGCTTATACACTATTTTAAAAGCTTCAAATTTGACACAAGAAGGGAAGATGTTGGAAAAGGCTGCAGAATTTGTCTTTACACCTGCCAATTGCATTTGCTTGAAAGCTTCAAAAACCTCCTTTCCAAATTATTTTTGTTCATATTAGTGTAGATAACTAAAGTTTTCCACCTTAGTTGTTTTGTAATCATCCCATTTAATCACCTTAGTCTCATGTTATTGACTAACTTTTTCATTTCAATTAATGAATCTTATAATCATTTTTCATTCAACCAATTCTATTATGATATTTTAGAATTAAGATTCAATTATGTAGTTTTGGAGTCAAATTCATTAGCCCATATTTTATGAGTAGTGTTTCACAATTGTTCATGAGTAGTGGTTCACAAGAACCCATCTCTCATGAAAATGAAACCTTGATATTGCACACTTCCTTGGATAACCTCTAAAGATGTCACCTCTCTACATAATAACAATGGTGACTGGTACTTCTTTCCATGATACTTCTTTCCATGATAGTGACATTTCTATGTGAATGGCCTCTTAGCCTTTTACCTTGTTTGGTAGTTTCAACAAGGGGGGATCTTATTCGTGAATGAGACAATGGTCTCTTTCTTTGGACTGCACTTTATAATAGTGTTGATCTCTTTTTCACCATATGCCACTATTACACGTTGAAATATGCTCTTTGCTCTTTGCTACAGCCAAGTCGTGGACTTCACTGTTATGACTATTTGACTACCATTAGATTATTTTTCAAAACTTGAATCACACTACATTTGACTGCATATATCGATTTCTCCATTACTATCATGAGTAAGCATGCTCTGAGATTCCGTATTTTAACAGTTATAGAACTGCTCTTTCAACTTCCCACTTTGGTTTGATATTGGATGCCATTTCCCTTTATACCTGCAGTCTTATTAAATTGATGCCACTTCTTTCTCACTATTATGATGCCTTATTCATATAAGATTACTATTTTTTGAGACATTCCTTCACTATCATCAGGCACCCTTGATCCTTTTCCTTTTCATGGATTAGTGTTTGTAAACTTTCTCTATAATTCTAACTTTTGAATACGAAAGGAAACAAACACTCTCTGGTTGCTACTATCAATACATATATAAATCAGAGGAAAACCTTCGATCAAATCACAACAACTAATTACAAAGGATAACTAGATTTGACAAGATCAAACATATGACCATTAGCCTAGAAAGGGTTTTTCAATGCCTATGGAAATATTGTTTAACCCTATCCACTTTTCATGATCGTCCCATTCATGGTATAACTATATCCTTGAAGAACCACATCAAACCTTAAGGAAAAGCATCACATTTTTTATGAAAAGTCGTAACACTTCTTGAAGAACAGTGACAATGGCTTAAACTAAGAGAAGTCATGGATTCGTTAAAAACAAGTCATGGAGATCCTTCAAGACATCAATGAAATTCAATGACAGTAATCACTACTCATCTCTATTTTGACTCTCTCTTTCACTATTTTTGAATGATAGTAATCACTACTCATCTCTATTTTCCACATTGGTGTGATCCATACTTTAGCATCATTGGTCACTATTTTCAGACTACACCAATGTCTGTTCCTTTTATTTACTGTCCAAAACAGTCATGAGCCCCTTTATGATAGAAGCATTCATTGATTTTACATTGTTTGTATCACTGTATTTCATTCTTAGTTGGCCACTACGCCTTCAGACGTTACTCATTCCATGTCACCGTTATATTCTTGCCACTATATGGTGGCATTAGAAAGTATTGTTTCCTCATATTAACTCATGAATTTGAAAGTGTCTTGAACTTTCTATATCGTCCCCTCTGAGACATCTACAAGATGCCTTTGATGCATTATAACTCTGATCACATATTAGATCGCTGTCTTCTCATCCTGAACACCTTCCTATACCATTTCCTTGAAGACCCTACATACACTCTTCACAACCAAGAAATGCCTTAAACAGTACATCTCTTCTGCTGCTCTAATAACATGGATGTCATTCCTCTGCTATCATGGCATCATCATTTCTTGATGATCATTGTGATAGTCACCTCTCATGCTCTTGTACGCTACTACTTATCTCATCTCCCTGATTTGACCTTCCATCTCAATTCCTAGATCACTGTTTCATACCCTCCTTGTCTATGTATTGTTTTGTGTGCATCATTGATTGTTATAGAGTAGACACCAAACAATATTGCATGAGTTTAAGAATCTCCATAATACATGTTGTTACCATTGTTACAATTTAACATCAGATACTACTATCACTGTCTTTGCAACCACCGCTTTAAACATAATACAAACTAGTGTTTTGATCTTCAACATTCTTTTGCCACTATAGATTGATAGTGTTCTTACTGTCTTGAAAAATGCATACAATATTTTTAAACCTTTAAGATCAATGTTCTACTCCATAAATGTCATAACAGTAGTACTTTATATCATAGTTGCCGAAAACTCCTTTGTCCCTTCTTATGCGTGCGTATCTCCGTATCCAATTTGGAAACATATCTGCCACTGCCCGGATACGTATTAAATATTGTACCCATATCTGCCTAAAAAAACTTGATTTTCCAACCATGCCAATACTGTGTGATTTGATTTTTTTAAATATTTATCTATATCTTCCCAAACTTAATTTAAAAAAACTTTATTAATGCAATTTTTAAAAAAAATTGTTATAAACAAAACCTACACCAAATGTGAATGGACCCTTGGTCTATAGGTGAAGTTGAATGGTTCTCAATGAGCCCACCAGAGATCAAGTCTTGCTGAGTGCAAGGCTCCAAAATTATAAGGGATGAGGTCGGGATCGTGCCCCAGGCGATTTTGGCAGTGTGGATACCCCTCATTCCTTAGCTCTTAGCCAAAGAGATTTCAAGCACATGTGCGCCCCTATCAGGTGGCTAAAATGTTTCTATGGTGGGCCTTCACTGGTTGGTTGCTCGCAAGCTTTGTGCCTCTGCTGAGCTGCCTCGTAGGTCTGAACCCTCCATCAAAAAGAAAAAACCTACACCAAATGAGAAAGACAAAACCCTCCATCAAAAAACAAACCTACACCAAATGAGAAATACAAATTAAATGTTTTTCTATGTCAACAACCCATTTTTGGGGGGGTTATCATCTAATGCAACTCTACTATTTTTGTGTATTGTAAAGTATTAAATTAGCTTATAAATATTTATGTAGCATTTGTATCAATATTTCTTTTGAAGTAACAAAAATCTCTTCTAATAACTTAGAAAATTGTGTTAAATATGTGTATATATTTTTTATTAATGTTATATCCTGCCGTATCCATATTGGGGGTCTTAAAAAACCATATCCGTATTTGTATCTGTAATTGTATCCATGCAACTTTTCTTTATATTGGTATCCTATTCTGTCACTGTGATTTGAGCATTTGGTCTTCCATGGAGACATTGACACTCAATTTTTTTCCTTAAGGAGAAAGAAGATGCTACCCTTAGGACAGTCCTTGAAATAGCAAGGCTCGTACATAACCATGGATATCACATAAATACCATAATGACATCTCCCTCTATCTAAATATATACCTCTACTTTTAGCATTAATACAGTGGCAATCATTGTTTCCTTAAAACAATGTCTCGCAATGTCTTCATGACAGTTTGTGTTTATCTTTGCTTTTACAAACAATTTGATTACTACTAATATCCACATCTGCTATTTCACTCTTGAAATAATTACTCATAGAGTCCCTCACTAATGTCTGATAGCAGTCATATCAATCATATGTCTTCTCTCTGCATATTGGCATCATTCTTTACCCATGACATGACTATTGTTTTAACTGGGACTGCACTTGGAGCCTTGTTCGTTGCATTGATACTACTTATCTATCATTATCTTTGTTTTCTCTATCTTTTTTCGACACATCTTTCTACTTTCATATAAACACTATCCATACATGAACCCTTGATCTTAATCTCTTCATTATCATTATTATAGACATCCATTATCACTCCCTTTGACAGTCCTGTTACATGTCACTCTTCTTATACATTTTTGTTGTCCTTTGATCTTTGAAGATCAGTGACTTGATTCATTTTTTATCTCTTTGTTCTGAGGACTGTCTTCTTTTTGGCGTAATTTTGTTCTTACTGCCTTTGGACTATCATTTTGATGTCTTTCAACAACACTGTCTTTGCCTTTGATCAATTATATTTCTTGAAGACAGGAGTCATAGACTTTGAAGGATAGTAATGCAACTTTGAAAGAAAAGCCTAGATCTTTTCAAACAATCATACCCTTGAGAAAGAATAGTATATAAAAACTTATGACTCTTTGTCATAGGTCTATTGAGAGGATTTTATCTTTACTGTAACAAAAATGGCCTTTTATTGCTTGTTTATTTCCCTCAACATATCACTGATTATACAACAATCATCCATACCATTTGATATTGTTATGGACCATGTATCCTCTTCCTTTGATGACTATAGTGTTGATTCTTGCTCTAAAAGAAAGTAACTCCATTTGAAGCACCAATGAATAGCAAAACCTTTTCAGACCTCTTGTTAGATTTGAATGGATCTTTCTTGGTCATCTTTTTATTCATCGTGGGTACTTTCCTCACTAACTTTCTCCTTTCCTTTAGTCGATGTAGTTAAATTAGTGGGAATTTGATGATTTTCAACAACAACATCTTCTTTTTCTTCCTTTTCTTTGCCTTTCAAAGAGTGAAGATCATTGGAACTTTGTCCTTGCTCTATTCTTTTTGACATAGACCCTTCTACATTATGTGAGACTAAGGAGTCATTTATGGGTTTCATGTTATTGCAATATTGGAAAGGATTTGAATCCCCACTTACCATGACTTCTTGTCCAATGTATGGAAATTTGAGACATTGATGATTTGTCAAAGGTACTGCCTACATTTCGTGGATCCACGACCTTCCTAATAGAATATTGTATGTCAATTTGAGGTCTAAGACTTTCCAAATGGTCTCTTTTTGCATTGGGCCAACTCAAATGGGGAGTACTATTACACCTTTAGAAGCTCTTTCTTCATCATTGTAAGCTTTAATGGTTATTTTCTTCTTTGGGTCAATAGCTTCCTTAGAAAATCCTAAGATTTTAACCAAGTTTAAGGTGTAGATATTTAGGCTGACTCCCCCTTCAATGAGGACTCTCCTCACCCTATGCTTGTGGATCGAAACCTCTATATGAAAAGGCAAGTTTTTTGGGTGATTCAAGGACATATCATTTTGTTCTGAGAAGGATAAGCAATGGGGTGCAACAATATGACCTACCATATTCTGGAATTTTTTTGCATCCAAATTCAAAGGTACATTGGTCTCAACAAGGGCTTTTCCGAAAATCTCCTTATGAGTAGGTGAAAGCTTAAGAAACTCTAAGATAGAAATTTGAGTAGGGGTTCTTTTCAATTGGTCCACCAAATTATATTGTTTTCAAGATGAAGATGACATTTGATTAGGTAGGACAATCCTTGGGGCACCTCCTGATAGAGTGATCTTTGATGCTTTCCCCCTAGTTACAACATTAGATGTTGCCTCCCTTGGTTTTTCTATCACCACAATCACATTTATTGTGTTTTCATCATCACTTAAAGTATTTATGGTGTTGTCATAAGTATGGGCAAAATTCACTTTTTCATTACTCCTTTTATTATTGTGATTAGTATTTGATGATTCCCCATTTTCTTGGTTTAGGAAAGGGTTCTTGAAAGCTATATGGTCCTCATTATTTTGAGGTCCTTCTACTTTTATGGTTCCATCATTGATTAGGTCTTGGACAAGATGTTTCAACTTCATACACTCATTTGTTTTATGTCCTTTATTACGATGATATTCGCAATGATGAGAATCATTCCACCAAGTTGGCTTGACTTGTGGTTCGTAAGGCCTTGATTTGGGTAGAATAATAATTTTGTTGGCCACTAAATTTCTTAATTCATTTTCCAAAGGTTCACCTAGAAAGGTGAATTTGCTTTTCTGATATGTGGAAAAGAATGGTTTAGGCTTATTAACATTTGAATTATTGAAAGGATTGTTGTTGTTGTTGTTAGCATTGTTTTTGTTGGTATTGGTATTGTTGTTATAAGGAGCTTTGGTCATTTGATTAACATTATACGTTGATTTTGACCCACTCAATAAATTGAAAGGAGTAGCCTTCAAGTTGTGTGCCTCCACAACTCCATCATTTACAAGATTCTTGTTGGTGTTTTTCAACCATAATCTTGGTTTATCATTGTGATTGTTAGCTCATTTATTATTGTTATAATTAGATAAGTTATGATTGTTATTATTGGTGTTGGTATAGGGTCTATTATCTTTGAATAATTTGATTTCCCCTCTTTTAACCAATACTTCTTAAATTTTGATCCCATTTTCGATGATCTTTTAAAATCTAGGGGGACATTGAAGTTGGAGCCTATAGTTCATCTCCATATTTAGATTATTCATAAATATTTCTATCTTTTCTTTCTCGAGTATGCTTCATGGATATCGTGTGAAGACTGTTCTCTACCTTTGTAGAAACCCTAGAAAAGACTCACCCTCTCATTGTTTAGTATCGCATAGGTTGAGCATTATTTAGTATCCTCAAAAATAGCCTCATTAAATAGGTTGTGTCGTGCATGAATTCTATAGTTAGAGAAAAAAATTCTCTAAGATGGTCTTGTGGATCTGATTTACCCATGTATTTATCATATTTATGGAAGACCACATTAAGCAGGAAAGGTATCATAACCAAGCTCTTATCAAAGGGAAATGGGCATAAAGCCTCGATGGAAAATGGCTTAGGTTCTGCCGCTTTCTTCATTGTATCGATTTGTGCTTGAAACATTTTTAATTGTTTATTCATAGAACCTATTGTTATCTCTATTTGAGAATTAAGTATTGTCATTAGTATCAAAGATGATTAGTCGATTAGCTATGCTATTCAATCGGTAAAAGGGAAGTACTAAAAGCTACATATGCTAGTTAGTTAACTATTGGCAAGTTGGCTATATTGGTGTATATGACTTAGTATAGTGTTGTCATTATGGCAACAAATTCATATAGTAGTTTGGAGTCAGTGCACTTGATGGGAAGATCAGAAATCGGCTAAGTGTTGAAGACTGAACAGTGTACAGAGTTCCTAAAGCTCAAAGCATCAGTGCACGTGCGTATGATCAAGTTATGGTGTGTGCCCTAGAAGTTAAGTTGGTTAGACTATATTCATGCTTAGTCTATGAGCGCATAATCATATATGCAAGTATGAGAAATATATAGGTAGTTGAAGTTACACAACCAGTGTGTGCTAGAGAAGAAAAGAGTAAGCAGGTGACTATTAGTATTTTGAGTTGAAATTATATTCTAATGATGTAACGGTTATGCACCTATTGTAATTAGGTTGATGACATATAAATATGTTTTATTATAAACATGCTTGAGCCAATTCATTTGGAAGCATTGTATGTAATAGGTTTAAGGGCCGACCTAGTTGTTTGTTTTGTTTGCGCATATAAATATGAGATGCACCCATTTTAAATGGTATGGAAGTTGATATAGAATTGTGATAAGTAGAGAAGAAGTGTGGGAAGAGACTATAAGATGTATTAGAGCTTTGCAAGAGGTCAAAGCATTAGCGCATCAAAGGAACTGATCAGACAAGTAGTGTCACAGTGATAGTTCATCCAGCAGATATAGTGTGTATATAAGATCAGAAGGTTGTAGCCTTCACCACTTGAGCAATGAGCGCTAGGACAGTGCATCCACACCCCTAACAGGGTTTATTGTAAAAGACTCCTAATAGGGTCTAACCCTTGACAAGGTCTACTGTACTAAACATATTGTAAAGAAACTCCTAACAGGGTTAAGGATCTTCTAACAAGGATCATAATACACTAGTGAAAAATATTAATGGGTGTTAATTCCCACCGGGGTTTTTACCTATTTGGGTTTCCCTATAACCATATTGGTGTTATGTGTTGATTTCATGTTTCATGTTTATGTGGATGTTCATTTCAGTACTTAAGAATTTAAGTTTAGTTTAAAGATTAAGTGAAAAGATAAAATACAGTGAACACTAATTCACCCCCCCCCCTCTCAGTGTTCCCATTCCTAACAATTGGTATCAAAGCTCTGGTCCTCAGTAAAGAAGTTTAACCATTTGAGGAGATCATGGACAAAGCATAAATGAAACATCTGAAAATAAATCTTGAAGCTTGTCTTGAAGACCTAGACAAATCTGAAAGAGAAACTGAAGAACTAAAAGAAAAACTCAGTGATGCTCAATTAGTCATCAAAAGGCTAAGGAAGGATTTAAAAGAATGCTCTACTAATGATCTATGGATAATGGTCAAGAAGTTGAATGAAGAAAATACATCCTTGAAAGAACAACTTGAAGAATTTGATGATAAGCTGACTAACAATCAGGAAGTCTATGATGAACAGGTCAAAGAAAACCTTTAACTAAATGAAGAATTAAGGCAAGAAAAAATGGAAATCTTGGAGCTAAGAAACAACAAAGAAAGCTTGGAATTTGAATTGAAAGATGCTAAGAATCACATTGATAAATTACACACCGGTTCTGATTTGATAGAATCTCAGTTGTATGCAAGAAGAGCTAAAGGAGATACTAGTTGCATTGGATACAATGAAGCACAAAATCAGATTGATAACATGTGAGCAAGAATGAAAGCACCTTAGATACTAAGGAGATTGGAAGTCAGACTAAGGATCATATTGAACCATCTAATAATGAGCCCAAGCTAGTAGACCGCACTTGTTATGCATGTAACAAGCATGGACACATAGCAAGGAATTGTATAGAGGTAAGACTGTTCAATGGTTACTGTTATTCATACAATAAATTTGGTCATATAGCTATGAATTGCAAGACAAGTCAAAATAATAGGACTCATAATCAAAGAAATTAGAATCAGTCAAATATAAGAAGTTCTCAGAATGTTACATGTCAGATATGTAACTATAATGGTCACTCAGCTAAACAATGTAAGATGGTGACTCATGTCAATGCGCCGAGGAATATAAGTCCTCCAATCATTTTTCACTCTTGTAAGAAGGTTGGACACATCTCAAAGTTGTGTAGATCAAGGATGCAATGTCAGGAAAGCCCTAAAAGCCTAAAAAATTAGTTTTGGATCCCGAAGGAGAAGTCAATTTTGTGAAAGCTTCAGAGGATGTGATCTTGATTTGGTCAAAAGAAAAGAAGGACAAGGTTGATGAGTATGTATTGGATGCATCCACAATGGATGCACCCTCTACATCTGGATGAATGGACCTTAGGGTCATAGGGGGAGTTAATTTAGCTCTAGACCCCTGTGTGGCTGGTATACTCACTCTCAGAGTATGCGCCTTTGGACTTAAGCTTTTGGAGACTAGAGGAACCTTCGTGTAAAAGTGCACTAGCTAATTATTTTTAGAATGAAAGTTAGAAATTTCCAAATAACAACCTGGTTTACGCGACAAGCATTAATGGGAGAATTTCTACCTTAAAGTATATAGAAGATAGAAGATCTCTCATTTCATTCATATTGAGAGTGATTGGAGAGCATAAGAGACTTAGCAGTTGATTGAGAAGCATTGCAGTTTCATTCATCAAGTGACTTGATGTGCAATTAATCCATTACAGAAACCCTAGTTCATCGAGCTGATTCATAAATCTCTTGGAAACCCTTGAAGAAGTGTTATACAAGTAAGTGATGACTAATCCTATAGTATTTGATGTTGCAGAGAAGAAAAGATATGTGTTTAAGAGGCTTCCATTTAAATCTACACTAGATGACCTAGAAGGGGCATTCTCCTACACGCCTATGGGCATTATGCATGTCGAGGACATTAGGGCATACATCTACTATAAGAAAAAACTAGTAGGATTGGAAAGATTAAGGGCACACATAGAAACTATGTTAAAACCAGACAAAACCTTCATGAATGAGTATGCGCAGTGGAATAATCACCCTATAGTGGAGTATGCTATGGCATATGAGTTCTCTAAATCATAATGGATTAAGATTCTACTTAGTAGAATTCATGATGACCTATTTTGGATAGGTGAAGTGTCGATCAGAATTACCAGTGACCTAATTCATGAGATGAAAGGCCTCTCAAGGACAGGCATCATCCTTCCAGTGGGAAAAGATGTGAGGAAGATTATTGAACAGACTTGCAAATCAAGAAGTGATAGGCGCAGTATGACTATCGAACCTATTGAGAAAGATGACATCAAATTGATGTCTATGATACTTGGATACAGGTTTCAACACACTAGTAGGGTAAATAGTGTGTCCATGGCCATAATTCTTGCAGCCATAAGAATTGTAAATGAGAATGGAGAGTTCAACCTATGTGAGATCTTGCATGCACAGCTAAATAACAACATCAAGGCAATCAAGCATGATAAAACCAAGATATTCAAGTTTGGGTCCCTAATTATCTATATGTACTTCCATATTGTTGGAAAGGTGTCAGATTTATACCTAGACAAGACTATTCCTACCATGGCTCAGATATCTTTCAAGGCATCTACAAAGAGCACTCTAAGAGACTACATGACATTGGAGTTAAAGACATTCATGGCTAAGATGCAGATGAGATTTAGAATACCATAGAAGATAGTTGAAAAGTACAAAGATACTATTTGCTTCATGGTTGAGATAGACACAACATACATGGAGGCAGTTGAACCAAGAATAAAGTGGATTCATCCACTAGGATATGAAGTGGAAGAGCCTATTCTAGAGGCTTATGCTCAAGTTCTGTTAGAAACACCTAAAGACCCTAATGAGACAAGATGGGGAACTTATGAGGAGAAAACAAGTTGATGCAGTGTTAAACAATGTAGCAACAAAAAGAAAGGTTTCTAAGGTTACCTCAGAGATCTTGAGAATTCATGGAGTGTCTCAAGAAGACCTAGACAAAGAAAGGGAACAAAAGATTTCTTTGGAATTAGAGAGCACAACAACAACAAAGACTGAATCAAATGATCCTAAGTTGAAGAAGGTGAAGATAGAAAAATTTGATCAATAGAAGAGTAAAATTGATGTTACTCCTTCTGCACCCAAAGAAACCATTGACCTTACTGCTCCTCCTGAGTATAAGGCAATGCCAAAGAGGAAGAAAGAGATTAGCACTGGTCATCCATCCTCAAGAGTAACAAGGAACATAAAGAACTCACAAGCACCTCCTGAAGTAAGTTTCAAACCTAGTCTCAGTGTGCTAAGTGCAAGAATAATTGATGAGGGAAGAATTGATCAAGTAGGAAAGTTTTATGAAAAATATAGTGAGATAAACAAATCACAAATATATGGAATGATAGTCAAACACATGTTGAAGTTCAAGAAGACAGTCTTGGAACTAAAGACCATGATTCCTGATAATGTATGGAATATCTTAGAATTCCAATAGAGATAGGCCATTGAAGAGGATTTAAGGATAAGGGAAAATATTCTAGATGATACCCTTCCAGTATGTTCCTTAAAAGAAAATTCTCTATTGTTAGATCTGGTAAAACCACACCTTAGAACCAAGTCAAGGACTTTTCACATTATGGACAAGAACTATGAATTAGTTGCAAAAGAAATAGAGAAAGCCTTTGAGAAGGTCTTTATGAATAGACATATGTATCCATCTACTGTGCCCACAACTCAAGTACCCTCAAAGGAAGTCAAGGTAGCAGAGCCCACTAATGCATTAGTGACAGGTCCTCAAGACTCAGCACCTGCAGTTGAAACACAAATAGAGGAAGATAAGTCTGCACCCATGATAGAATCACTAAAGGATAATACCATTATCATTAATAATGTAGAGATAGCCATGGTGGCCACTGACACTGAATTGGACATGTTTGAAGAAGCTTTTGTGAGCACACAAGAAGCTGAAATCTTATGTAGTAACACTCCTCCTACTCATCAAGAAGAAGTAATGGTTGAAGATATGACAAATGTGGAAGAAGAAAAAGAAAAAATAGAAAAAGAAGAAGAAAAGAAAGAAAAAGAAAAGATGGAAGAAAAGGAAGAAGAAGGAAAAGAAAAATAAGTAGACATAAATGAACCATCAGTTGAACTCATCAAGGTAAAACAAGAAGTGATGGATAGCACTCCCATCACTCCCTCAACAACATTATTGTCAAGTTTGACACCTGACACAACTAGTCTGGACTCATGGGGAGAAGAAGACTTAATTAAGTTCAGTGTCTTAGCTATGGAGAAATCCAAGGAAAAATAGGTGATGAGGAATCCCCTCCTTGTAGAATTAGTAAACATTCTGAATAGCTTGTTACCAGCATACAAGAAAGTGTCCAAAGTACACTCCGTTGATGATGTCAGCTTAGTGATTTCACAGTTCAAGAATAGTTTCTCTAGCCTGGAAGAATCTACATCGTTAGTTGCAGAGGAGAAGTACTTGAAGAAAAGATTGAGTGAATTGGTTAGTAATTATACACTTGACCTAAGCTCACTAAAGGTTGTTCAAGCATCCTTGAAGGAGTTTGCAACAAATAAAGATCATTGCTAACTGTATGAACCAGGACAAATTGACTGGTGATCTATACAAGAAGATTCAAGAGGCAAAATCCATGATAGATAGCATAAGGAAATTAGTGGAAGATCCATCTATTGATGTAAACATGTGCAATAATGTCTACCAAGGATAGATAGAGAAGATTGAGAAGGCAAAAAAAGAGATGACCAAGATAAGGGCTAGGTAGATTCAGCTAAGGAATGCTCTTGCACCCTCATTAGACATACTTAATCAGAATATCAAGGAGATCAATGCCACCATGGTGACATATGATCAAGGTCTTAGCATAGATTTGGAGAAGATGGAGAAGCTATAGTATGCATTATGTGCCCATCTACAAATTGTAAATTCTCTGAACACATTTTGGAAGGAGATCCAAAATTTGCAGATAGCATATTCAGATGTTCTCTCACAACAAGTTTTTGTACATACAATTTTGACACACCTTTGTCATTAATGTCAAAGGGGGAGTATGTGTACAATATGGGTTATAGATATGTATAAGGAGATATAAATTATGTATAAAGGAGATATAAGACAAAAGTTTTTTGTATTAAGGAATAGTTAGCAACTTGGCCATATTCGTTTGTTGCCATCAATGAAAAAGGGGGAGATTGTTGGCAAGTTGGATATACTGGTCTATATGACTTAGTATAGTGTTGTCATTATGGAAACAAAGTCATATAGTATTTTGGAGTCAGCGCACTTGATGGGAAGATCAGAAATCGGCTAAGTGTTGAAGACTGGACAGTGTACAGAGTTCTTGAAGCTCAGAGCATCAGTGCATGTGCGTACGATCGAGTTATGGTGTGCACCCTGGAAGTTAAGTTGGTTAGACTATATTCATGCTTAGTCTATGAGCGCATAATTAGATATGCAAGTATGAGAAAGATACATATAGTTGAAGTTACACAGCCAGTGTGTGCCAGAGAAGAACAAAGTAAGCAGTCGACTATTAGCATTTTGAATTGAGGTTATATTCTAATGATGTAAAGGCTATGTGCCTATTGTAATTAGGTTGCTAACATATAAATATGTTTTATTGTAAACACGCTTGAACCAATTCATTTCAAAGCATTGTATATAATAGGTTTAAGGACTGACCTAGTTGTTTGTTTTGTATGCACATATGAATACGAGATGTGCCCATTGTAAATGGTATCAAAGTTGATATAGAGTTGTGATAAGCAGAGAAAAAGTGTCTGAAGAGACTATAATATGTATTATAGCTTTTTAGGACGTCAAAGCATCAATGCATCAAAGGAATTGATCAGATAAGCAGTGTCATAGTGACAGTTCATCCAACATATATAGTGTGTATCTAAGATCAAAAGGTTGTAGCCTTCACCACTTGAGTAGTGAGCTTTAGGATAGTGTGTCCACACCCCTAATAGGGTTTATTGTAAAAGACTCATAATAGGATCTGACCCTTGACAAGGTCTACTGTACTAAACATATTTTAAAGAAAATCCAAATAGGGTTAAGGATCTTCTAACAAGGATCATAATACACTAGTGCAGAATATTAGTGGGTGTCAATTCCCACCAGGGTTTTTACCTATTTGGGTTTCCCCGTAACCATATTGGTGTTATGTGTTGATTTCATATTTCATGTTTATGTGGATTTTCATTTCAGTACTTAAGGATTTAAGTTTAGTTTAAAGATTAAGTGAAAAGATAAAATACAGTGAACACTTATTCACCCCCCCCCCTCTCAATGTTCCCATTCCTAACATTAACTATATAAGCCTTCATACCAAGTTATCTCAAGGTAGTACTAAGAACAAAAAGGAATTATTTCTAACCAAGCACTAGAGTAGTTTTACTGAGCATTAGTGTATAATGATACTGAGCATTAGTAAATGCCAAGCAGTCTACACATTGAGCACTAGTGTATTTACCAAGCAGTATTGATAGTGTTTACCGAGAAATCTAGGAAATGACATAGTTTTCAGTTTTGGCACATTTATCTATGAAAATGGTTACAGCATAATCATAAAATGTTTCACCAAGATCGAGGAGCATTTATTATAGATGTAATCATTAATTGTGATGATGATCTCTATGTAATTGTTAGATCTAGGTTAATTTTGTATACCGTAGATCTTAGGGTTTTTCCTAAGATGATGTAAACCTAACTAGGTCATGAAAGTTTAGACGGTCATAGAAATATGTTATATAATTGTGATTCATGTCATTTTGACATAAGAGAGATGCGAAGAACAAGAAGGAGATCTTGAAGCAAGAAGCCATCTTTAAGAAATTAGTTATCAGACAAGGTTGAGCAGAAAATAGAGATATTTAGATTAGATAGAATCAATCAAGGCTACCAAGAAATTTAGAGGCAAGACATTCACATATTAAGGTGATATACATTCAATACTTCATAGATCTTTTTCAGACAAAGTTAAGTTGTCAATTACATATACTTTCTGTTATTCTCTTATTATTGTAATTGGGTTAGTAAATCTCTTAACAGAGTAGACTTAATAGTCTTATTGTAAATCTCCTAACTAAGTACACACTCAAGTTGACATAAGAAAGGGGGGTGAGGGGCCAAAAATGGCACACCCTAACCAAATCCACCTTTCTCAACAACATGTAGAAGAAAAAACACACAACAGTGAGAGAGAGAATGCAGGAAACTTTCATATATTATCTTCAAATTGATTCATACATGCTAGGTTGTAAGGCCTTCCTAGTTTTGGCTAGATATTACAATCAAGTACAGAAGTCCTCACACATGTGAGGATTTTTCAACAATCTCTAACTTCTATCTTCTATCTTTATCCCATAAACTTACACTATCTCTAACCAAACAACTACATTTATACAAGAGGCTACCAAACTGAGTCGGCCTTCAGATCCACAATTAACAGAAGGAATGACCAGATCTAGGTCTACATGCTTCCCAATGATGGATACCAATATTAAATCAATGACCCAAATTAAATGTACAATTCTGCCTCAAAATAAATCCAAAACAAACAACTCAGTAAGTAAGGAAACCGAGCACCAGACAAGCATCACCAAGTGCTAGGGAAATTCACCAAGTGCTAGAGAGATAACCAACCAACACTGGCAAACAAAGGAAACCGAGCAACACCGAACAAACTCAGTCAAAGGAGGAACCGAGAAACACAAAAAACTCAAAAATGTTATTGGTGACACAAGATTGCCAAGGACCTGAGATGCTTCTACATCAGACACCTGGGGTTATTTGAAAATGATTCTGATCTGAATCATGAAATAGGTATGATTCAAGCTACATCCAACTTAGATAGTGAAATCCATGAATTATCTTCAATCGGTCTATTCTTCCACTTTACCAGATATTCCATATATTGTTTTCCTCTTGTACTTCTACCAATTCTCTGCTCCAGAATCTTCTCAACTTCTTTATTCTGCTTCTTAAGATAATCCATCGGTAGTGTCATGTCTTCATCAGGTTCATGAAACTCATACAAATCAACAATATTTAATATGGGTGATATATCCATGTCATCAGGTAACTCAATCTCATATGCATTTCCACTATCAAATTTTCTCAAAATTTTGCAAGGTCCAAACTTCTTCACTTTTAGCTTCCCAAATGTTCCAACAGGAAATCTTCCTTTCTTCAAATGAACCATTACTTCATCACCAACATCAAAATTCTTATGTCTTCTTGATCTATCAGCTCTATCTTTGTATTTCTAATTACTCATTTTGAGCTTGTGTTTCACATCTTCATGCAATGCCTTCATATACTTAGCAAAGTTTACTCCTTCAGAACTTCTCTTTTGTTCATCAGAAATATCCCTCAAATCTGATATACCCCTTGGTTGTATGCCATTTACAATCTCAAAAGGTGTTTTTCTAGTACTCCTGTTCACTAAATTATTGTATGCAAACTCTGCTTGTGCCAACACAGAATCCCAATTACTTGGTGTGTCTCCAACTAAGCATCTCAAAAGATTATCCAAGCTTCTATTCACAACTTTTGTCTATCCATCAGTTTGTGGGTGAAATGTAGAGATATATTTCAACTTAGTACCCAACTTTCTCCAAAGAGTTTTCCAAAAGTATCCAACAAATTTACTATCTCGGTCAGAGATAATACTCCTTGGTAATCCATGCAATCTGAAAATTTCCTTAAAGAAAATATCTGCTACATGTATTGCATCTGGTGTCTTTCTACAAGGTATAAAATGTGCCATT
Organism: Chamaecyparis obtusa; assembly: GCA_027943335.1. Classification (NCBI taxonomy): domain Eukaryota; kingdom Viridiplantae; phylum Streptophyta; class Pinopsida; order Cupressales; family Cupressaceae; genus Chamaecyparis; species Chamaecyparis obtusa. The sequence goes on along the minus strand of BSBK01005366.1, from coordinate 621,848 downwards.
TTAGAAAATTTATCCACAACCACAAATATAGAATCATTACCTCTTACTGTCTTCGGTAAGCCAAGAAAAAAATCCATACTGCTATCAATCCAAGGTTTCTCAGGTACATCAATCGGTCTATACAATCTAGTATTTTGACTAAATCCTTTTGCAACTTGACAAACTCCACAACTTTTCACAAATTTCTAAACATCTTTATACAAATGTGGCCAAAAATATTTCTCCTTAAACAAATTCAATGTCTTATCAACACCAAAATGTCCAGCCAAACCAATACTATGTTTCTCTTTTATCAAATTAGTTCTCATAACTCCTCTCGGTATACACAACTGAATACTTTTAAACAACATACCTCCTTGCATAAAATATTCATCCCATTTAGTACTTTTTTGATCTTGAATAGGTGCTCTGCACTTTCTCCAAGGCTCAAAAAAATCAAGATCAAATTCATAAGAATCTCCCATGTCATCAAAGCCTAGAATTCTAATTTTTATCTCGGTCATCAAGGATCTTCTTCTACTCAATGCATCAGCAACTCAGTTAGTGACTCCACTCTTATGCTTTATCACAAATGTATAACTTTGCAAATAATCAACCCATTTCATATGTCTTTGATTCAACTTATTCTAACTACCCAAATACTGTAAAGCCTTATGATCGGTATACAAAAAAAATTCACTCGACATCAAATAATGTCTCCATTTCTTCAGTGCTTGGACAATAGCATAGAATTCTTGATCATACACAAAATATTTCCTTTTTGCATCATTCAACTTTTCACTAAAGAAAGCAATACTTTTACCTTTTGACTCAACACAGCTCCAATTACACTACCACTTGCATCACATTCCACTTGAAATACCTTATTGAAATCAGGTAATGCCAAAATAGGCAATTCAACAACCTTCTGCTTCAGAGTCTCAAAAATTTTGTTAGCTCCATCTGTCCACTTGAATTCTCTTTTGTCTCCTCTCATAGTCTCAGTCATAGCATTACAAATTGAGCTAAAATTACTAATGAACTTTCGGTAAAAACTTGCCAAACCATGAAATGATCTTACCTCACTAGCATTCACAGGTGTAGGCCAATTAAAAATAGCTTCAACCTCTTAAGGATCCATTTTCAAACCATCAGCTGAAATCACAAATCCCAAATACACAATCTCCTCTTTCATGAATGAACACTTTTTCAGATTTATCAGCAACTTTTCTTCTTTCAATCTCTGCAAAACCTATCTAACATGCAACAAATGTTCTTCTCTGGTCTTACTGAATATCAGAATATCATCAAGATATACAATCACAAACTTACCCAAGAATTTATTCAAAACTTCATTCATCAATCTCATAAATTTACTTGGTGCATTAGTTAAACCAAAAGGCATAACCAACCACTCATACAAACCTTCTTTTGTCTTAAACGAAATCTTCCATTCATCCCCTTCTCTAATTCTAATCTGATGATACTCACTTTTCAAATTGATTTTAGTAAAATACTTTTCTCCGGTCAAACTATCTTTTATGTCATCCATTCTTGGTATAGGAAACCTATACTTCACTATTATCTTGTTGATTGCTTTTGAATTGGTACACATTCGTCATTCTCCATTCTTCTTAGGTGCTAATACAATAGGTACTACACAAGGAATCAAACTTTATCTGATCAAACCTTTCTCCAACAATTCTTGAATCTGTTAGTTCAATTCTTGATTCTCGGTAGGTGTCAACCAATGAGGTGCCTTATTTGGTAAACTAGCTCCAGGAATAAGATCCATGCAATGATTAATGCCTCTCTTCGATGGAAAACCATTAGGTACATTATCAAAAATGATTTCACTATACTCAGTGAGTAACTTATCAATCTCCTCAGGGACACTATCCTCTATTTTCTTACTCAATTTGTTAGGAATCGCAACAAAACATACATCATTCTTCTTCAAGTCATTAACAAACTTTCTTCCTTCCATCAAGAAAAATTTCATAGATGTGCAAACATTTCTAATAGGTTCTTCAATCATAGGTAACAAGATTTTTCTTCTTCCATTAGCCCAAATAGTATACTTATGCAATCACCCATCATATATAGTATGTCTATCATATTGCCAAGGTCTACCTACCAAAATATGACAACAATCCATAAGCATGATATCACATAACACCTTATCATAGTACTTTCCAATTTTCAAATTCACATAGCATTGTTCACTTACCAAGAGTGTATGCTCATCTTTGATCCATGAAATATGATAGGGCTTTGGATGTTCCAACCTTTTCAACTGCAACTTTGTGACCATCTCTTTAGATGTCAGATTCTCTGAGCTACCACTGTCAATGATTACCTTCCAAAGTTTGTCAAAAACTCTACATCTAGTCTTGAACAAACTTTTCCTTACTGGACCTTCCTTTTTACCTTCATTCCAAAGTTCTCTTCTTACCATCAAGTTATTTTCCTTCTTAGGTTCATTCAGTGACTCTTCTTGCACCAAAGCATTTCTACTACTACCAGCCTTCTTACTTGCATGTGTACACTCAAATGATCTATGTCCTTCTTCTCCACAATTGTAACAAGTTCTTCAGAAAATTCCTCTATTATAACCACCTTAGTAGTTACTGCCTCTACCACTAGATGAACTTTCACCTTTCCACTCGGCCTTGCCTTTATCCAGATTTGTCTTTTCTGGTTCAGATCTACTATTTTCACCATTAGATCTACCTCTTCCTCTAGGAAATCTACCACCTCTATCTCTTTGTCTTTTCTCATGTCTCTTGTTCAATTTCTCCTCAGCTTTCAATGCAAATTGATAAGCCTCTTCAATGTTCTCCAATTTGACCAAAATGATTTCTTCTTGGATGGAAACTCTCAAACCATTCAGGTACCTAGCAATTCTTTCCACATCATCTTCATCATGTCTAGATCTGATATCTAATCTATAGAATTCTTCAGTATATTCTTTTTGCCAAGCTATCTTTCTGCCTTAAACTTTGCATTCGCCTAACTAGGTTAATCTGATAATCATGAGGTAAGAACTTTCCTTTCAATTTATTCACCATTTTACTCCATACCTTGATTTTGTATTTACCTTTCCTCTTTCTATCCAGCTGCAAATGTTCCCACCACAAGGATACATGACTTTTCAACTTTGTGCTTGCAATTTTCACCTTCTTTTCCTCAGGTACATTTTTATACTCAAAGTACTTTTCCATCTCAGTGATCCAGTCTACCAATTCATCAGAATCCAATTTTCCACCATACTCAGGAGGATTGAAATGTGGTGTAGACTTCAGACTTGTCAAAGCCTTCAAGAATATTTCCTCACCCTGATCCATCATAGGTGCAAGTTCCACATCCACTTGTTCTTCCTCAACTTCATCATCACTAACATCTTCAAGATGTCTTACTCTTCTCTGGGTTGTTTCAACAGCTTCTAATCTAGCAACAAGTTGTCTCAACATATCTGCCAATCCTAGATCTGCATCTCGCCTCACATGAACCATCTTGAAAACCCTTTGCAACTATAGGTCAGATCGCAATATGCTACCCCACAATAATTCAACTAGGGCTTCACAAGAAGGAACCTTCAAACCTAGATTCACAAACCTAGATCCAGATCTAACCTCACTCTGATACCACCTGACACAAGAAAGGTGGGTGAGGGGCCAAGAATGGCACACCCTAGCCAGATCCACCTTGCTCAACAACACACAGAAGCAAAAAAACACAACAGTGAGAGAAAGAATGCAAGAAACTTTCATATATTATCTTCAAATTGATTCATACATGTGGGGCTGTAAGGCCTTCCCAGTTTCGGCTAGATATTACAATCAAGTACAAAAGTCCTCAAACATGCGGGGATCTTTCAACAATCTCTAACTTCTATCTTCTATCTTTATCCCAACTACTGACACTATCTCTAACCAAACAACTACATTTATACAAGAGGCTACTGAACTGAGTCAGCCTTCAGATCTACAATTAATGGAAGGAATGACCAGATCTAGGTCCACACACTTTCCAATGATGGATACCAACATTAAATCTATGACCCAAATTAAATCTACAAGTCATCCTCAAAAGAAATCCAAAACAAACAACTTGGTAAGCAAGGAAACTGAGTGCCAGACAAGCATCACTGAGCACCAAGGAAATTCACCGAGTGCCAGAGAGATAACCGACCAACACTGGTGAACAAAGGAAACTAAGCAACACCAAACCAACTTGGTCAAAGAAGGAACCGAGCAACACAAACAAACTCAAAAATGTTTTTGGTGACACAAGATTGCCAAGGACCTAAGATGCTCCTGCATCACAAGTAGTGTTGTTAAAATCTTGTAACCAGGTAGATCTAGATGATCTAATTGTTACTCCTAAAAGGGTAAGATCATCAAAAGTGATCACAACTTGTAGCCTTAACCAAAAAACTTTATTATCTGCAGTAGTGAAGAATTTGTGGGTGTCATCCCCACCGTAGGTTTTACCTTCTAACAAGGGTTTCTGCATAACCAAAATACTTGTGTTATGTGATTGATTTATTGTTTTCTTTCCATGCAATTTACATTTACAAGTTATTTGAAAGAATGATGCATACAATGGATTCAGTTGGATAGATGAGTTTACTACTGTTTGCTGATTAAGTTTGAACTTAAAAGTTTTTGAGGGTACTGATTCACCCCTCCCCTCTCAGTACCCTATCTCTACATTCCAACAATTGGTATCAGAGCACAAATCTCTTATTGGACAGTTTAACCACTGAAGAGTAAAGATCTAATCATGGAGAGATACAAGTTGGACAAAATAATAGAGAATCAAAAGATTCAGATGCATATGTTTATTGAGCAATACAAACAAGCCAAGGATGAATTGAAAAATTTACTAGTATAGAGAAAGAGCATGGCCATCAGGGAGTGTGAGACTAATTACCATGAAGAAGAGATTGATGACCCATTTGAGAATTTAGGATCTAGTTCAATTTATCCTCAAAAGAATTTACTAGTTTAGGCAGTATTTCTGATAGTTCTGAAAGTGCAATATCTGATTTATCCGAGAAAAATCTTCATTTAACTAAACAAGTGAAAGCCCTATAGATCAGTCAAGAGACACAGATGGTGAGAATGGTTGATGTAATGAACAATGCTAGACAAGCTAAACAAGAGAGGAATTTGGCTATTGAAGATAGAAGACAGATGACTGAACAACTTCAAGTAAAGAGACTGATATGCTAACACTTACCAAGCACCACTTTGAAATATCCAATCAGATGATCATTGTAAGCCAGGAGATCAACCGAGTAAATGGTGAGTTGTCAAGAAAACTTGAAGATATTGGAGTACTCAAGGAAGAGAATGAAAAAATAAGAAATGAAGTAAAAATGTAGAAACAAGACAATAAGATGATGAAAAATGCTGAGGATAGATCAAAGAAAAGTGATGATTTTCTGATTAGTCAAAGAGGACTTGGAAGCACCTCTAGATTAGGCTATACCAAGCAAGGTGAATCATCCAAGAAAGTTGAATAGGAAAATAATAATCATAATCAGAGACCCAAGATACTGACATTCTATCACTATGGCAAACCAGGACATACTTAAAATGTTTGCAGGAGTAAAGCACAAGGTAAACCTAAATTCACTCCTAAGTTTAATGGTTACAATTATAATTGTAATAAGTTTGGACATCAAGCATATGAGTGCAAATCTAAGTTGAATAGGACTCCTAACAAACTCCACATGGAGAAACTATGTTATACTTGCAACAAGCATGGACACACCTCACAAGAGTGTAAAACTAAGATGAAGCAAGTATGGACACCGAAAGGATAGAACAAATCCTATCAACCAAAGAGACAAGGAAATGCTTACACTTGGGATTATAATACATGGGCTAACTAGGTTGTTTGTGGAAGGTATGGACACATTGCAGCTAATTGTATGAGGAAGAGATGGGCTAGAAAATCATGAAGCTGGACAGACACTGGTATGGCATGTTTACATTGTCACAAAGTCGGTCACCTAAGTAAAGATTGCAGAGACCAAGCATCAAAAGAAAAAATCTTTGAGAATGGCAACACAATTGTAGATATCATGAGTATTAGAAACACTATGTGGAGAAAGGCATCAAATGAGAATGTTGATTCAAGAAATGTAGTCGATGAAACCTCATCCATTGGATTGGGTGACATCGACACCTCCATCTAAGGTGAAAAAGATATGTATGGAAATGATATTCCAAATTGATCTTATCTTACATACAGTTCCTTATATTTGATGTACACATACCAAATCTGCATGAATTAAGATGCATTATGGTTTATAAGTTTTGAGCTTACAAAGTCATACAGTCAGTATATGCAAGACTGAGTAAAGAGTTACCCATCGGTGACTATCATGCAAGGTTAACCAAATACTAGTGTTAACTGAGTGAAAAGTTGTGTGTTAACCAAGCTATTGATATGTTGCAGTAATCACCAAGTTGACAGTTGTCACCAAGTTGTAAGTAGGTTGAGCATTTATTACAAGTACTTTTGAGTGGGAATTTGAAAAAGGTTATAAATAGACAAAAAATTTGGTTTATTCTTCACCAAGCAATTTTGAAGAGCAAGAATTTCTAGAGAGCAATTTCAGAGCAAAGAGTTTCAGGTGCATTCAAAGCAGTTTCAGATTCAACCGAGCATGTTCATCATTATTTTTGAGTAAGTACAGTTTCTACCAAGCTATATTCAAGTATTTACCAAAACCCTGAGTTAAGATAAAATGGCATCCGCATTGAAGGCAAGCCAATATAAGCTGGTAGAGGAAGAAGTAAACTTGATTGTTTCAACTACCTGTGATGAACCCCGATAAAAACTTCATCTGGAAGTTGCATCAAAAATTGACCTAGCAGGAGATTTTTCAAGCATACCACCTAGGGCTCTATTAGTTGAGGATGTAAGATCATACATTCACTACAAGATCAGTGAAATAGGTGATTTTGAGATGTATGCAGTGTATCAGAGGCTTTGCGGAGATGATGGAAGAATAAAACCTAAATTTAAACAAGTTGAAAGAAAGGTTTAACAAATGCCCTAGGCTATCTGAAGACTTTCAAAACTGAATGGATTAGTGTTGTGCTAAGTCAGTTTCATGATGGAAAGTTTTGGTTGGATGAGATGGTCAAAGTTACCAAGAACATGATTCATATTGTCACTAGATACCCAACAACTGACAAGTCCAAATAATTTCGCAGTGCATCTAGGGCTGATATTGAGAAGAACACCAGAGCTATGTGGGATAGCAGAGCACTGAAGATTGGTTCAATCAATGACCTAGAGGTTAAATTTGTAGCTCATGTCATCAGTTACAAGATTTATCAGTTAAGAAGACTAAATAGTGTGTGATGTGGAGCTATTCGCATTGCATAAAAAAGGGTCAAGAAAAGTATCTAGTTAGACCTCACCGAGCTACTGTTGAGGCAAATTAAAGAGAACATGAAGACTATCCAATCCACGAAGTCTAACACATGTAATTTTGGTTCCCTGCTAGATCTCATATTCTTCTATGTGCAACAATTTTTCCTTTTTGTCGGTAATACAGAGTGGTCAACTGGCAAGCCAGTTGTAGTGCAAATTTCAGAAATGATTGCAAGCTTGGGAAATAATCTCAACAATGTTTTAGACCACTACATTGAACAATTTAAGAGTAGAATGAATTCTCAGAGAAAAATTCCTAGTCAACTGGTGGAAGACTGAGTAGGATATTTATTTTCTTATGGACACCAACCACACACTAATAAAGGCTATGGAGCCTAGGACTAGATGGCTAGCCCCCATGGGTTATGAAATGGATATTGATTTTTTTTCAAAATCAATTAAGGTTCTATTGGCTACACCAAAGGATAATAATGATGAAAGGTTTGGAACATATGAGGAGGCCAAGACAAGAATAAAAATAGGCCTAGTTATCGATAAGATAACTAACAAATCCAAAAAAATGATGAAGACTCTAGTTGAGAAGTTTGGAGATGATATTGGATCATCTGGCAATTCACCGATTGAAGTTGCAACCGAAGGTTAGTTAATGCTAACTAACAAGACACACGAAAGTGAAGAAACCAAGTTTGATAAAGGCATAGACTCTACACCAATTTTCCCTTCATCAACTACAAAGAAGATGCACTTAGAAGTGCAAACAAGGGCATGCACAAGGTCCACAACTATAGCCTCACCGAAACTAAGGAAAGGAGTTGTGAAGTATACAAAACCAAAGGCAATAGCACCAACAAAGACATACACCAAAAGAGGTACAAAAACTACTACTGAAACCCCAAGGAAAAGAAGAAAATTGATAAGGGGTAAGCAAGATTTAGATAATGAAGAAGATGATAATAATTAGTTTAAAGTTGTTAGCAATAAAAGTAGATCAATTAATGAAGTTGCAGAGGATATAATTGAGAATGGTGAACTCACTGATCCTGAAATTAGTCAGTTTGAACACATGTCAACCAAGGATCAAAATAAGATAGTAGAAGTAATCATCTAGATGATGATTCAATTCAAAAGGATTCCAATTGAATTTGTTGAACATCTACCTAAGGCATTAGAGGAAAGAATCACACAAAAATAGTCCTATGGCTTCAACATTGAAAAGAAAACAAGGGGGCAATCCCTAGTTTTGGCAATTCCAAACTTGTCTATTCTTGAAATTGAGGAATACATGACTACATAGTCAAAGTTATTTAGAGTGAAGAACTAGGCAATGCATATACTAGATGAAAATATGGAAAATATAGATTAGTCTAGTCAACTCATCTGGACCTCAATAGTTGAAGATCGAGAGAAAGGAGAAACGATGGAATTAGCCAAATTATCTAAGAAGATGTTGAAGACAAAAGGAAAAGGAGTTCATATTGAAGATGAAGACTTGGTACTGAAACAAGACCAGATAGATATATCAGATACCAAGGTACTTGATACTACAATTGCCACCGAGGAGTTAAGTTTTTCACAGGATGCACTGGATCAAGTTGAGATCCAAATTATAGATATCACTACACTAGATGTACTCATTGAGGACATCACAAATGGTGATCCTGATGATTAAGATGATGATGAATTAGATGTGAATATGGCTAGAGCTCACACACAAGATGAAGGCACATTTACCGAGTTATCAATCACATCACTATCGGGTGAACTTCCTATCTTGATGGAAGAAATTGAAATTGTAACTAAGAAGAAATCTGAAGGCTCAACCCCCGAGAAACCAATGGATACATTAGGGGAACAAGGAGCTAGTACACCAACAGAGAAAAATGAGCCTGATGTAAAAGAGGTAGATACACAAGGCCAAGATGACCTTAAGGCAACTAAGGCAACCGCACTTGGCACAATATCAAAAGCTCCATCTCAGTCAACTGACACTTAGGTTATTGAGGAGCAGAAAAAGGAGGATAATGTGTCAATTGGGCATGTAATGTAGAATGTTGAGGAGAAATAAATAGTTCCATTTGTAAAGAGCTCACCTCAAGAGCTGAAGAAGAAGAAGAAGAAGAAGAAGAAGAAATGTGGAAAAGGGCCGGTCACACTTGATGAAGTTATTGTTATACCAGAATGTGACTTGCAAACCCTAGACCCTAAAGAACTCAGAAAATATGGGGAACTTTGTACAAGAAAAGTAGCTCAGGAGAAGTTGAGGAAGGAATGCAAGAGCAAGGAGATATTAGAAAATGTAAGAGACATCTTACAATAGGTTGTACCCAAGGTACAAATAGATGATGATACACCTATCATGGACCAACTTGCTACACTTGCACAAGAAATCAATTCCCTAGATATAGAAGCAGAGAAGAGAATTGAAGAGAGGGCGGAATCTAAGATATAACACAAATTAGTAGAGAAAATCAACCAAGAAGTGGAAATAAACAAGGTCAAGTTATCTGAGGTAATAACCAACTTACAATCTATTACTCAGTTAATTATTTAGATGTTAATGAAGCTTTGCACTGTGGAGACCTTCACTGGTGAGATCAGTGAAAAGATAAAATAGCTAGATATTGAAATCCAAGCTAGTGCAAAAGCAGCCTTAACCAAGCTAGATGCTTTTGATAAGCATATACTGAGTTCAAGAACTTAGGCAGTTAAGAGCATATTTGAGGAAGTAGGAGAATAGGATAAGTGACCAAGTCACCAAACTACAAATAGATTTACTTCCACATCTCAAGATTCTTGGAAAGCACATTGTCAAAGTACAAGCTTTAGTTTCAACACCAGAAATTTCTGTGTTGGACAACATCTTTGACATGCATGCACAAGTCAGCCTTGAGCACATTTCTCTAACCAAGTTGAAAGAGGTATGGGAAAACCTCTTAGATTCTTTGAAGAAAACCCACCAACACATTTTTGATAAAATGTAAGTACACAATTTTGTATATGGCATTATTATCAAAAAGGGGGAAAACTAATGGATATGCCAAATTATGTAAATATGATAAGTGTACTACATAAATATACTGGGAGCATGCACCGAGGGGGAGAAATTTTTATGAGATAAAGCATTTATGTATATATGGAGAAGTTAGAACAATTTTGAGACATCAGGTCTATATACATTCAAGGTTTTGATACTAATGCCAAAGGGGGAGATTGTTATCTCTATTTGAGCATTAATTATTGTCATTAGTATCAAAGATGATCAGTCAGTTACCTATGCTATTCAGTCAGTAAAAGAGAAGTACTACAAGCTACATATGCTAGTCAGTTAACTACATAAGCCTTTATACCGAGTTATCTCAAGGTAGTACTGAGAACAAAAAGGAATTAGTTCTAACCCATCACCAAAGGATTTTTACCAAGCATCAGTGTATACTAATACTGAGCGTCAGTAAAAACTGAGCAAGCTTGACACTGAGCACCAATGTATTTACTGAGCAATATTGATAGTGTTTACCGAGCAATCCAGGAAACAACATAGTAATTAGTTTTGGCACATTTATGTATGCAAATGGTTACAAAAGAATCACAAAACATTTTACCAAGATCAAGGAGCATTTATTATAGATGTAATCATTAATTGTGATGATGATCTCTATGTAATTGTTAGATCTAGGTTATTTTTGTATACCGTAGATCTTAGGGTTTTTCCTAAGATGATGTAAACCTAATTAGGTCATGAAAATTTAGATGGTCATAAAAGTATGCTATATAATTATAATTTATGTCATTTTGACATAAGAGAGATGCAAAGAAAAAGAAGGAGATCTTGAAGCAAGAAGCCATCTTGAAGACATCAGTTATTAGAGAAGGTTGAGCAGAAAATAGAGATATTCAGATTAGATAGAATCAGTCAAGGCTATCGAGCAGTTCAGAGGCAAGACATTCACATATCAAGGTGATATACATTCAATACTTCATAGATCTATTTTAGACAAAGTTAAGGTTTCAATTACAGATACTTTCTGTTATTCTCTTATTATTGTAACTGAGTTAGTAAAATATCTTAACATAGTAGACTTAACAGTCTTATTGTAAATATCCTAACTGAGTACACACTCAAGTAGTGTTGTTAAAATCCTATAACTAGGTAGATCTAGCTAATCTAACTGTTACTCCTAATAGGGTAAGATCATCAAAAGTGATCACAACTTGTAGCCTTAACCAGCAAACTTTATTATCTACAGTAGTGAAGAATTTGTGGGTGTCATCCCCACCACAATTTTTACCTTCTAACAAGGGTTTTTGTGTAACCAAAATACTTGTGTTATGTGATTGATTTATTATTTATTTTCCATGTAATTTACATTTACAAGTTATTTGAAAAAATGATGCATATAATGGATTCAGTTGGATAGATGAGTTTATTACTATTTGTTGATTAAGTTTGAACTTAAAAGTTTTTTAGGGCGCTGATTCACCCCTCCCCTCTTAGTACCCTATCTCTCCATTCCAACACCTATAGGATTATCTTCTTCCTCATCTTTCTTAAGTGTGGAAATTTTATAGTCATGAGGAATTTTTACCCCTGATTGGGCTAGATTTAGGAAATACCTTTCCTTATTTTGTTCTAAAAGTTTCTCCATGATCTCAAGAAATTCAAGATCTTGGGCCACCCTATTGGTTTTATCTTTGGTTGATTCTTTAGGCCCTTGATTTTATTGGTTAATGTTTTCATGATTGGTTGTTCCTTGCTCTTCATTGTGTCACCCATGAAGGTAACCATGATATGTTGTGTTTCTATCCATTTGATCAACTCTCTTTTCAAAAAGGATTGGGAAACTATCCCCTTGGTTGTGATTAATGAAAGAAGTTTGAGATTCAAATTTAGGCACCTCTCTTGCTAGGAAAGTGTCATCTTCTTGTAAAGACAGTTTAAGTTTGTGAGATCTTGTAGAAATTGGCATCAACAAAGGTTTGATTTGAAACTACTTTCCCCAATCTTGGTGATTGTTGTTTTCATGAAGATATTAAAAGTGTAATATGACTTTGTAAAATGGATGTTTCTCACTTGTTCTATGTATCTTCAAACAAAGCAACCACAAATACACTTTTTATTTTTAAACCCTCTACACAAAAGTGTTTGAATATGTTAGGATGTTATCACGAGTTTTTCACAATAAGTAACTCCAAGCAATCTACCTAGTTGTCAAATTGGTTCTTAAGCATGGCTTTACAAGGTAGGATTTCTAAATTAACAAGGTATTTAATCAATATTTCATTCAAAATGGTAATTAAGTTTCATCCCGCAAAAATAAGGGGCTTCCCACTTTCGGTATATCAAGGTTTTGCGCAATCCTGAAGGACTACTTGAGGAAGTTTGAAGCTTAATATCCTTTTTTCATCCACCCCATTAAGGATGAATGCATTTGATTTTAGAGTGGGTCGGATTATTGTGGAAAAGGCAATTGTATCCTACTTTAGGTTGTCCCTCTCACTGGCCTCGTTAAGGTAAATCTCGGGAGGCAAGCCCACTAAAGATCTAGCATGTTTATTTGTAAAGTGTTAAATATAATTAAAAGATAGGCTGAGGAGTTTGATTCACCAAAAAGGTAGCATATCCCTACTATCCTTGCCTCCCAAGAAAAATTAACAAGGTTCAATTTACCAAAACCACTAACCAATGGGAATTGAGTATTTCTACTCTCCTCCACAAACAAGGGGATTTTGAATTAAATGCTTGATTTATCCCTTATGCTGTTTTAAGTACTAGATTTTGAAAAAGACAAGGCCATAATTTAAGCAAAAATTGACCAAGTTTTAGGCTTACCTTAATTCGAAGCTAGCAAAGGCTAGGGGCATTTTTAATATATTTTTTCATGATTTTGACTCACCTAGTGGCGTTAATTCCCTCTCCTTTGTCTCCTCTCCAAAAAGTTAGTCAACACAAACAAGAAATATGAAGAAAACCAGCAAAAACTTACAATCTAAGCCTTATTTTTCAAATTTGACAAAAATTGATTAAGGCATGTAAATCCAATTTAAAGATATGAATTTCAATTTGTAAGCTTCTACAACTTGTAAATATTGTTCGTATATCTCACCTTCATGTTGTGAATCCTCCAAAACAAGTTTAATGTTCGTCATGTTCTCATTTTTTATCTATTTAGCCAAAGCTTTATCCTCGATGTTGTATCTACTCTCTAGATTTTTTGCCTTTTTATGACCTATCATCATAAAACCAGAGAAAATTCATTTCCTGACTATTAGATTTTACAAATTTGAATTAGAATCATATGTGTTGCAGAATTAATTAAATGCGCTACTAAATTAATTGAATGCACTGCATAAATATTTAAAAGCATGGAAACATAAATTGAATGTGCTATTTTATCCAGCAAATACGTATAAAATAAGTGTTAAAAGCACTACAAAATCTTTCAGATGTGCTTCGTAGTCAAGGTATACGCATTGAAATAGAAATAGACAGGATATTAGAAAGATTAAATGTGTGGTTTGGTCGTGCAAAGGCGCAAAACTTTGTGAGGGAAGTGTTGTTTCAGACCTCAAACACACTGCATAAATGTTTGTAAGTGCTACAGAAACTATCAGATGCACTACATAACCTATAAAATAGAGAAAAACACAAGAATATGCAAGAAAAAAAATGATTTCTCTAAATTTAAAAAGGATGAGGCTTAAGGCCCCACAGTGGGCACCATTTTGTGTGTTGTGGAAAGAACCTTCATAGGATTAGTTCATATAATAAATGAATAAAATAACTAAATTATCACAAATAGTGAGCTAATTAAGCAAATAAGAGACACTACGCACTCTATGGACCTCTATTTAGATATGCTAATGCAAAACTCTCATCAAGCCTCCATTAGTGATATCTCTAAAATGAGAATGAATGATAAGTAAACTAAGAAATCAATTCCAAAATGAAA